>NW_020770334.1:0-25245 GCF_900518735.1 Pseudonaja textilis
GTCAGACTTATCCATGCCTCTCTTTTACATACACACACACACACACACACAGAGTGGAGGGGGGAAGTTAGAGAAAGAGAGAGAGAGAGAAAGAGAGAAAAAGAGAGGGAAAGAGTGAAATAGAGGGAATGAGAGAAGAGGAAGAGAGAGAGAAGAAAGAAGAGGGAAAGAGAAAGAAAAGAGAAAGGAAGCAAAAGGAAGAAAAGGCATAGACAAAGAAAGGGAGAGATGGAAGGAAGGGACAAAGAAAGAAAAAGGAAGAGACGGAGGGAGGAGAAAGTGAATGAGATATATGAATGGATAGATAAATACATGGAGGGAGGGAGAGAAAAAAAAGGAGAGGAAGGCAGGACACAAACCCTGGCTTCAGAAGACTCTTTGAAGCAATGCAACAATCTAGGGCTGGCCTGCAACGGTTCTCGGTGGTCAGCTAGTCCAACCCCCTGCTCCAGCAGGAGATTCTTACAAAATAAAGGATAGCAGGATCAGAAGGCTGTGTGTGTGTGTGCATGTGTGTTTGTGTGTTTGTGTTTATGGTTGTCAAAACCAAAAACAGGTCAAGGAGCTTTGGGGAGATCAGTCATAAATTAGAACACTTGCTAAGCAACTGGCCATTAAGCGAGGACCAATTGTATTTGGTTTGCCAGTCATACGGCCACCAGGCCATGCCCATCTGGTCACGTGACCACCAAGCCATGCCCACAAATTAAGCCACGCCCACAGAACCGGTTGTTACAAAATTTGAATCCCACCCCTGGATGGAACTGAGAAAAGATTTCAGCATTAAGTGATAACTAGCCAGTTCCTTCTCATGACCCCATTAACATGCATTTCTCCCCTCTTCTTATACCCATAATTTTAAGGTGTGATATCAGAACAATCTTGATAATTTCAGGTGAACTGAAAGCCTTGGAGCTGCTTCCTAGGGGCAGAAGGCCCATTGCTCCATCCCAGGGAGGGTGAAAGGGAGGCATGGAGAGCTCTGGCCAGGTCTGGCCTCCTTAAGAGCCTCCCAGATTATGGAGCTGCCCCTTCAGTGGACACTTTTCCCCAAGCAGGACGAGAAGAAGCTTTTTTCCCCCAATGGGGCCAAAAGGACCTCCATCCACTCATGATTCAATACCATCCGATACGGTCTAAGCCTGGATTCAGGCCCCAGTCAGCAGAATTGCCGCCTTCGTTGCTACTCTGGGCACAAGGAGCAAACAACCAGAAGCTACTAGAGATACATTCCCCAGCCCTTGTGGGTTTCTCACCCGTTCGATGGAGACTCTTAATTGTACGTGGTCCACAACATGGAACAATATTGAAGCCTCCCAAGCAGCCTAAGGGAAAAAATCCGGTTTCTACTGCTCAGATTCAATTCTCGGTGAAGGTCAACCATCTTTGGGAAATAGCATCAGCCCTCTTGAAATGGGACCAAAGGCTTTGGAATACAGAGGAAAAACATCAAAACTTTCTCCTACCTTGTTGAGCAACTTTAGCTGTGAAAGAACATCTTGCCTGATAAAAAGTCTCTTTCTTTTAAAATACGCCAGAGTTTCTCTCCTGGGATCATCCCTGGGAAGAACCAAGTAGCCCAAAATGCCCAAATCTGCTGCTACCTCTCCATTTGGGTCCATGTAGAGTTGAAGGTCTGAAATATTGACAAACTCATTCTTCTCCAGGAAAGGATGGAACTAGAATGGGAACGTGAAACAATTTTTAAAGCAGAAAATTTTGTTTATTATCCCAGATGCTTTTTCAAATTTGAATCTTTCTTCTGTAGTTGCCTAATTTACAGACATGCTTGATTAGGAAAATAGGTGTTTCCACTATCTTACAAGTGAATGAAAAAAGTTCACAAAAATTTGTTCACAAAAATCATATCCCGACAATATAGATTTTAACAAAATATAGTTGAGCAACAGAAAAAAGGAGATTTATGAACTCCCTGAAAGCAACAGGTTGCTTATCAGAAACATGGATTTGTCAAGAAGAAAATTGTCAGGGTAATCTTCTCCCAGGAAACCCAGACAGGAAACCTGAGCTAGGCCCACTTCGCTGTAATGCTGCACTGACAGGATTTGGGGAGTAAGAAAGTACTAATCTCCCACTGACCCTTTTTCTATGCAGCTGTAGGTGTCCTCCTCTTACCTGCTTCTTCCCCAGGCAGAATCTCTCCTCCATCCCACAAAAGTCATTCCCTCCTATCACTGCCCTTTCTAAATGGGTTGTGGGAAAGGTGGGGATATAACTTATGTGCTCTATGCAGGTCATCCTCACATATTATTTCATTTCCCAAATACATTATGGAAATACTGCTGATATAACTTGATCTCAGGAAAGAGCAACAAACAATTTTGTGATGTGATCAGAAGCCCAGTTAAATGAGGGGTGGATGGTATGATAATTAAGTGGATAAAAACTGATTTAAAAATGGTACTCAAATAACCTTTAGGTTTTTTTAATCTTTGTCATGAAAGTGGGAAGATACAACATTTTGTCGTTAAGTCATCAATTTTTCTATGCTGTCATTAATATAATAGGGTTGATAAATTGCTATTATACAAGATTTATAACAATTCTCAGGCAAATATACTTTTATGTTATTTAAACATTACCAACTTTCCAGAAAAATATCTATGATAGAAACAACTGTATGACTAAAAAGCAGTAGAAAACTATCTGGGTTTTAGGATTTGATAAATTATAGTATCTCATATAAGAAGATTAATGATGCACTGGATGAAGGATTGTGCCAAGGTTGAAAAGTATATAAGGGAGCCAGTTTGCTCTACTGATTAAGCGTCCGAAGTAGAAAGCAAGAGGCTGCGAGTTCAAGTCCCGCCTTGGTCATGAAGCAGACTGGGGGATTTGGGGCCAGTCTTTCAGCCCAACTCAATTCACAGGGTTGTTGTTGTGGGGAAAATGAACACACAACTACTCATTGGTACTCAGCCCCCGTGGCTTCTGCAGGGAAGGGCTTTTAAGGATGGGGGATGAGTTAGTTCACTTAGTGAACTCAAACAAGGCCTCGAAGATCTGGAAATCCAACAAGATGGGGCTGCTCTTCCCAAGAATGATTATTTGAGCAGCCTTTAGAGCAACGAGATATTTATATCGAATAACCCTTGCCAAAAGTCCAAAGGGAATTAACCTCCAAGAGCTGCAACAGAGTTCCCAGAGCCGTTTCAGGGGGCCGATACAAAGAAAGAGCGCCTGAGCTGAGACTGGGGCCCTGTGGACAAGGGGCCACTCAAACTGCAGCTCATGGCCTCCTATGCTGCATCTCCTATCAGGACTCAGGGATTCACTTTGTGACGCCTCTCCTAATAAAATATCCGGGAAATTCAGAACTCTTTTATGTGCAACTGCAGTTCTCACATCAATAGGAGGAAGTTTCTCTGAATGGGGCCAAATTCTATTCTGATGTAAAATGGATAGGTTGAAGGAGGAAGCTGTGTTGGAGACATTTGCCATCTTGAATTATTTGTACATGAATATATGTTTATGAAAACAATCTCAAAATCGTGCTTGACTGCAACCTGAAACTGAGTCTTGAGAGAAGACAAGGAGGAGATTATGAGAGCAGCTTCTCCAACTTACAACATCTCTCAGTTGGACAAGGGAGGATTCAGGACTCTTCCAATGACTGAAAGAGGTGTTGGGAGTTAAAACCCTCCCCTCCCCTAGGAAAATAAAATATTTTAGGATATACTGAAAAGGGAGAATATATTTCCCCTAAAAAGAAAAGTAGAAACTCAAGAGAGCCTGAAACTCAGCCCCCCTCCCACCTTTGCTAATGGACCATTACTCTGGCCTAGTCCACTCTATTTTACATAACAAAGATCTACTCCAGGTAAAGCTATATAGGAATTGCCCAAAGCCATTACATCACCATCCAGCGAGGCTCAACCAAGCCTGGGATTCAGAACAGCCTACAGAGTTGCCCCTGCATGGCCCCATGGGAGTCTGACAACCAATCAGAATACAAGCTCCAATTCAAATCCCAACAGAGGGCATAAAACAATTGCACTCTCAGCAACTCAACCCTTCTTTCCTCAACCAAGGCATGTGCTCCTGTCCACCATTAAACCATCTTCCAAGCAGTCACCGTGTTTCCAGCATCTTTCTTCCCCACTTGGAACTGAACCCAGAAGGAGATTTCTTCCAACAGAGGCTAGACAGAAACTTCAGATCTGCTCCCTGTTATTCCAGAGCATCAGACAGGAGCAATTAGATGGTGCAAATCTCTTGACCTTTTGCAGCACAAGAAGGTTGAGATTTTCCCCTCCTTCTCTTTTGGGTTCCTTCTCCAAAAGATCTCAGATTAATGGTTCCCTATCGGGAGCCCCCATACCTGCCATGGCTGCAGCCTCGGAGCCCCCAACCTTTTTTCTCCTTCCTTCCTTCCCCTCCTCGATCTGGAGGAATAAGCGGCATTCATGGCCTGGGCCAAAGTCTGAATGATACTGTAGCGATGAGGCTCATTTATGATCCATTTCCTGTTCCTTTTCTCCTGGGTCTCCAGTGGGGCTTTCTGGGTGCATCTTCTGCGACCTTTGACAGAAAAGACGTGCTTGGAAAGGGAACAGTGGAAATAATGATCTTGAAACTGATCTTCCACAAAGAAATGGGGTTCAAAGGCAGCATCCCTTGGCCTTTTTTTATTCAGATAACCAAAATTCGAAATACTATGGATGTATTTGAGAAATATGTGCTTCTTTATTGTATACACTGCAAAATTTGTGAGGATCCAGACTTTCCCTTCAATGGGTCCTGGCAAATGCATAAATGTTTCATGAAAAGGAGAAATTCTGTTCCATATGGTAATATATTCTATGAAGTGGACAAAGACATTGACTTGTCTCCACTTAGAGAGGGCCTCCCTGAGGGATGCTGTATGTCCAGTTGTTCTGAATTGTTGTGATATAACCACACAAATTCCATTCCTGACAAGCATCGGAGGGAAACTCCTCATGAAGTTATCTCCATTCTCTGTGTCTGAAGCAAAGAGGCCAATCAGGGTCCATCTGAAATGGAGGAGCAGCTGGATGATTGCTGAGTATTGGAATCCTTCTTTGGGGAGCATCTGTTGGAAAAAGGGGAATCTCCTTTTATCACTCAGCGCCTCTGAAGGAATTAGAGCAGTGATCTGAAAAAGTAATGAAGAATGCTGAGTTATAATGTGGTCCAGATCAACTCCAAAATATTACTTATTGACAAACCCAATTTTGTTTTGATGAATATCTAAGAATAGTTTGTTCCTTAGTCACGGTTTAAAATATTTAAGACAGAATATTAACAAGATTGTATATAAAAATGGAATGCAAAATTGTATTAAACAAGAAAAAAAACACTAAAAAGTGCAAGGTAAATTTCTGTGTCACCCATACAATTTCAACAATTAGATTCAAATTAGCAGATGTTAGATAAAATCTAAGATATAGGGCTGTATTATATGCTATTTTTGAGTTCTAAAACTTCTTTCTCAGCTTCTATATCCCAAATTCTTTATGAAGCAATTTTTCAGCTTCTTCTCTAGATGTACAAGAGACTAAGATACCACAACTGCTAACAGAAATTGACAATTGTACAATCCAATAAGTGTTTAATTGAAATTTTGTCTGTTTTGGGACTATATGTCTGTTTCATCACTTTAATTTTAACCCAATAATTATATACCCTGAATTTATACAAAGCAGAAATTGTGTAAATTAACAATTATCTATGAGGGCAGGAGCTGAACTCCTTTTATCCATCCCAAAGATACTCTTCTTGGTCTGAATATTTTTTATACATAGACAGGACTATTGCCAACTTGATTCCAAATGGATAAGGCAGATATTATTGATATGTGTAAATGAATATGCTAATGGAGGACCTCAAAACCTGGATAGTTTTTCAATAGTAGAATATTCAGTAGAATATCCTCTATAGGGACCTTATGGCTCTTCAGGCCTTTAATGGTCAATTTGAAGATGAACATAATAGGCTAAGACATAGTTGTTAGTTCCTTAATATTCTGAAAAACAGCTCTTGAATTCTATGAAGATATTAGATCTGTTGTTCATCCCCACCACCCCACTCACCTTACCAGATAGAGAAAAACACACAAACCTGTGGGACTTTGTAGGTGCCTACAAACATTGACATCTGGATGGAGATGTCCATGGAAGCTTCATCAATCAGAGCCAGGAGGTTCTCCTTCCTCCCACAGCCATAGTTGGGGACATTGGCTTCTCCAGTGGAAAGAATGTCCAGCAAGGCATCTGAAGTGCGGAAGGTGCTTCCATAGTTGTTATGGATGTAGTAACCAAGTGTGAGATTGTGCAGGAGCTGGGAATTCTTGCTGACCATTTGAATACCAAAAATTGACAATAGGGTATTTGTTAGAGCAGAACTCTCCCTATTGTAAAAACAATATTCATGTTATTATATTCAATAGCAACAACAAATGTTTTTAAAATATTTAATCCTTCACAAACCTACTAAGCCTTAGGCCAGCATTGATCCAAATCGAATGATAAATTATGCAAATGAGAGAGGCAACTACAATTGGTTCAGTCACTACTTAAACAAAGGTCATCATTCAAGTGATGAACTCAGGAATGAACTGAGAAAGGAAAATCATCTGGATTTCATTCACGTTTTTTAAGAACTCCATCTTTGGATTTTACTCTCTTCCACAAAATAAAGCAAAAGAGGAAAACCGTGGAAATAAAAATCATTCAGGAAATTAAACAGGTCCTGAGGTACAAAAATAAGTGAAATAAGAAGAAAAGGAGAGTGTTAGAATTGCACATGGAGGGAGTGCAATTCCATCACCCTGCATGACTTACCAAGGAGAAGGTTTAGGAGGGCTGTTGAAGGGCAACATTATAGGTGACACATATGTTTCAGTTGTGACCACACCAATGAGATGGTCTCCTGGCCTGTAAAAGCTCCATGGATTGTAGCCATCCTGGTGCCCCAAACTCAATAGGCATTTCCTTCTCAGCTTCACACAGACTGATGGGGACACCAGCAGCAGCAGAAGCAGAAGGTCCATCATTCATGGCATTAATCAATCCACTTCCTGTTTCTAACACAAACAAGCGGAACAGTTGGAAAAATAAAAAGACTCTGAGAAGTGCCAGTGGCTTTCATGATCTAAACAGAGAATCAATCAGTTTCATCTGCAAAGGAGAGAAAGATGCAATCAAGAGCAGAGCCTGCACCTGTCCCAAAACTTGGTCCCAGAGAGCTTCACCCATGGAATTTATCCTTTTCTGATACTAAGATCCTTTGCATGTGGCTTCAGTCTAACGCCTGCATCAAAGTCAAAAACTGGAGATATAGCATCACAGGTCTCAAAGGCCCAGATGGTCATAATTACAATGGGAAGCAACTTCTCCTCTTGGGATCCTGAACTTTTTCTGGGCTCCATCTGCAGAGGAGAGGCTGGAATAAAACATGTTAGTAAAAATTACAGATACACCCCTGGGATCATTGTTCAGTTGTGGTTGTGGTCCTTCCTTCCTGTCAGGGCAAGTCCAGAAAGTGATGCTGGGGAAGAGAATTCAGTACCCAGGGAATTGACTTCTGCTGTCCTTCAACATGGCCTCTTGTCTCCAGAGATTGCTGGGGAAGGTTACCCAGAGCTATGGAGTTTGGTGCCATTTCTAAGTTAATATCATTTAACTCTAGTGTTGTCTGTCTTCTAATGACAATCGGCACCCTTGAACTCTGCCCAAGGTTAAGAGTAGACCCTGTTTGGAATTCTGTTTTATGTCATAATCCTATATATTGATATTAATTGCAGCCAGTTTTAAAATTGCTTGTGCCTGAAGTGAAATTTCATTTCCCATCTTTTCTAGCAATATTAATTCTGAGATAAAAGCTCATTAAGAAGCAGAAAAGTGACAACTTGTGGACTAGATCCTTGGGTAAATAGGGAGAAAAATATAGAATGGATGGAATTTTTTATTTTTATTTTCTTGTTATTCCTGTGTTATCTTACCATGTTCCTATAATACACCTAGATTCTTTATATATTGATTTTCCTTATTTTTCTAAATAAAGAATGGACTGTAAGTTCTGCAGGTGCGATCTATCCATCTCTTTCTTTCTTTCTTTCTTTCTTTCTTTCTTTCTTTCTTTCTTTCTTTCTTTCTTTCTTTCTTTCTATTATCTATCTATCTATCTATCTATCATCTATCTATCTATCTATCTATCTACCATGTTTCTCACAAAGTAAGTCTGGGCCTTATTTTTTTTAAGCCCCGAAAAAACAGCTAGGCCATCTTTTGGGGGGTGACTTAATTTCCTCCCCACCTAGAGCGGCCCATATGCATGTACCTCTCCATGAGGCCATTTCTCTCGACCGACGAAAGCTTCCCGAAGGCAGAGTCCCCAGCCGCTTGGGGGCGAGGCATGGCTGCCTGTGTCCTCTCGCCATTAGGCAATGTCTTTCGGGCGATGGAAGCTCCCCAAGGGCAATCACCAGCCACTTCGATCGGCTGGTAGAAGCGGCCTCGGGGCTTCCATCACCTGAAAGGTACTGCCTAATGGCAAGGAGACATGGGCAGCCACGCCACGCCCTGAAGGGGCTGGGGACTCTGCCTTTGGGGAGCTTTCGTCGGACAATAGAAGCGGCCTCATGGCGAGGGGAGTGTGTGTGTGTGCTTGCCCCAAGGCCACTTCTACCGGCTGCTGAAGTGGCTGGTGACTGCCCTTGGGGAGCTTCCATCGCCCCAAAGACACTGCCTAATGGCGAGGGGACATGGGCAGCCATGCCTCACCCCGAAGTGACTGGAGACTCTGCCTTCGGGGAGCTTCTATCGGCTGATGTTCTATCGGTAGATCGGGGTATTCTAGCCCAGGCTACCTGAAGGGCACTCCTAAAGGCAAGTTTTCTCCCCACCCACCCCTGCCCTTCCCCCCCATTTCTCTTCACCTTGTGTAGTTCTAACTAATGATGTCAGAATTGGCGGGGAAACGCATGGTTTAAATAGGCCTAAATTTTGGGGGTGGGGCTTATTTCACCTCATGCTTAGAAATCATGCTGGGCCTTCCTATTGGTGGACGCCGTATTATTGGAGAAACACGGTATCTATCTATCTATTTATCTATCTATCTATCTATCTATCTATCTATATATCTATTTATCCATCTATATTTCTATTTATCCATCTATTTCTTTCTTTCTCTCTATCTATCTATCCCTCCATGGCTATCTGTCTATCTGTCTATCTGTCTATCTGTCTATCTGTCTGTCTATCTATCTATCTATCTATCTATCTATCTATCTATCTATCTATATCTCTATATCTCTATATCTCTATATCTATTTATCCACCCATATCCATCTCTATCTATCTATCTATCTATCTATCTATCTATCTATCTATCTATCTATCTCTATCATCTATATCTACCCATCCATCTCTATCTATCTATCTATCTATCTATCTATCTATCTATCTACCTACCTACCTATTTATCCACCCATATCTATCTCTATCTTTATATCTCTATCTATCATCTATCTATATCTACCCACCCATTCGTATCTATCTATCTGTCTGTCTGTCTGTCTGTCTATCTATCTATCTATCTATCTATCTAAATATCTAAATATCTATACATCCATCCATACATCCATCCATCCAATTTACTGGCCACCCATCTTATCACAAGGAAACCCTACAAAGATGGCAGTGATGCCCACAGTGTGGTGGATGGTGCAACCTGATTTCTAGCGACATGATTTCTGGAGATCTGGTGGCTCTTCCTCTGTTGTGGGGATCTATTCGTGGGGAGGAGGGACACCTCTGACCTTCCCATCTCTGATGACGAGATTTTCTATACCAAAAAATCTCCAAGGGGTTTGAAGGAGCTGTTGGAACTCCTTTGTTCTTGGTTTAGTTGCATCCGTTGTTCAGGGAGGATGTTTCTTCACTGGGAGTGGGACATTAATGTGGACTTCCTGGCCCAGAAGGGGGAACTGGGGGGCTGAGTGTGGAGGGGACCTGAAGGGACAGGCAGGGCCACCCTGTCAGGGAGGAACAGAGGAAGGCCCATATCCCAGGTCCACCGCTTGGAAGTTCTCCCCTGAACCTCCCTCAGATTCTGCTCTCAGGGCCTGCAGACCAGATCCTGGGTGGCTCCGGGTTCAAGCTGTGGCTTTTCAGGGCCAGGTTGATGTGCGATGAGACTCTCTTCTCCTTCAGGAGGTTCCCAGCTGTGTCTGACCGAAGCCGGGTGAGGCCCAGAGGGGAGGAAGCCCCTCCTGGGTCAGGAATGAGCCCACCCCAACTTCTGGGTTTGTCCCAGGGAGACCCCAGAGGAGGGGAGGTGGGGGGGGCGTGATCATCCAGGGTTTCTCACAGGCTCCGAGGAGGCTCCACTTGGACTTCTGGCTTCTCTCTGGGGGGCTGTGTGTTGTGTGAACGGGGTCCTCGCCAGAAGAAAGGGGTCCCCAATGCAGGTAGTCTTTGACTTATGACCACAACTGAGCCCAACATTTCTGTTGTTAAGTGAGACATCCATCAAGTGAGTTTTGCCCCATTTGATGACCTTTCTTTCCACAGTCATTAAGTGAATCATTGTAGTTGATAAGTTAGGAACCCGGTCATTAAGTGAATTTGGCTTCCCCATTGCTTGTCAGAAGGTCATAAAAGGGGATCACAATGGCCCTGGGATGCTGGTACTGTCATAAACATGAAACTATGGCCAATTCTGAACTCTGATCTCTGCATTTGATGCTGCAAAGGTCATTAATTGTGAAAAACGGTCCTAAGTCCCATTTCTCAGTGCGGTTGTAACTTGGATCGGTCACTAAATGAACGGTTGGAAGTCGAGGCCTGCCTGTGTACCTCCTCTTGATCAGCTTCTCTCCCAGGAATTCATTTTCTTCTGAGTCCCCATCATCCACTGACTCTTCAGCCAACAGGTTCAACTTCCGGAAACAAACCATGGTTAAGAGGTGCAGGTGTGAATGCAGCCACTGGGGAAGAGACCGGGTTCAGTGGGTCGTGTGGATCCCCTGGAGTCAGTTGGGTGGGGTGGGGGTTCAATCCTGGTGGGCCCTGAGTTCCAGTGCTGCCTGGGGAGCCAAGCCAGCTAGGACGCTTTGGGCCAGCCGCTCTCTCGGAGCCCTGGGAAAGAGACAATGGCAACTGCTTCTGAGCAGCCTGGCCAAGATCTCTGGGCCGGCCTCCCCTGGGGGCTTCCGGACCACCTTCCCGCCCAGCTGGCCAAGGCTGAGGGGCCTCTCTGGGCCTGGCTTCCTCCTTGCCGGTCAAGTGGCCTCCAATGGGCTGGATTCGGGGAGGGTTTGGCAGGGGGCTTTGCTGTGAGGAGGGGGTCTGCAGGGGTCTGCCCCCTCCCTAGTGAGGGCAGGGAGGGAGGGGGGCTGGGGGAGAGGGAGGCAGGGGGAGCCCCCACCCGATCTGGTCTGGGAAGCTCAGGTGCTGTTGGAAAGCCCACCTCTGAGGGAGGGGCCCTCCTAGAGGCTAGTGGGCTGCAGTGGGGAGGGGAGGTCAGCCTGGGCCCCTGCTGCCAATTTCCCCCTGGGGCAACCAGGTGCTTCTTCCTCCTCCTGCTCTGGGAAGTGGGGCGCCCCATGGAGGGGGCTCCCTCTGGCCTTGATGGGCAGGTGGGGGGAACTTCTGCATGGGGGTCCAGGGCAGGGGGGCAGCAAATAGGGGGGAGGGATCCCCAGGTTGCATCTCTTGCCAAGATCCGAGACTGGTGTGCCAGCTTTGCACCTGGCAGGTGTGCAGCCCACCAGCTCCTGGTCCCGGCCAGAAGGAAGGGCCGAGGCCGGAGGAGAGTCTCTTGATCCTTTCAGAAGTCAGGAAACGGCTTTCCAGGCGAAAGGAGACCCCAAAATCAGGGTGGTCAGACTGAAGCCCCAGAGCTCTGCCCTCCCCCCCCAAATCTCTACTGTGCCTGAGCTCATTTCCCTCAGAACCCCGAAGGGGCTTCCAGGCCGTTTCTTTCCCAGGGAGGCGGAGGAGGAAGATGGATGGAGGGAGGGAAAAGAGGCAGGAGGGGAATCGGGTGGAAGGAGGAGGAGGAGGAGGAAGAGGAGGCCGGGAGAAACTTCCCTGCAGCTCTGCCAGGACTTATTAGGGGATCCTCCTCTTCCCTCCCTACTGTGATGGTTTCGCTCTTTCCTGGGCAGAGGGTCCTCGACCTTCAATGTTCTGTTTAGTGACCATTCAACGCCACAGTGGCACTAAAAAAGTGACTTAGGGCCCCTTTCCACCCTTGCAGCCCTGGCAGCCTCCCTGGGGTCCCAGGATTTACATTTAAACAACTGTCTCACACTTATGAAGGCCACAGTGTCCTGGGGGGGTGTCACGTGATCCCCTTTTGTGACCTTCAGGCAAGCAAAGTCAGTGGAGAAGCCGGATATGCCTAAGAACCATCTGGCTCACTTAACGTCTGCAGCTATTTGCTTAGCAAACAGGGCCAGAATGGTCATAAAGTGGATTAAAGCCCACTTAACAGACGTCTCCCTGGGCAACACAAGTGGTGGGGCTCCATGGCGGTCGTAAGTGGAGGACTCCCTGCCTCGTTCGTCTTTTCTTCCTGGAGGTCTCAGAGCTGCCTTTTGAGGCCACATCAAGGGGCTTCTCCAGGCTGCCCTGCGTTGGGCGCCCCACGTCTCTTCTTGCCAGGCCCCCCAAGAAAGGGGTTGGGGGGCTCCTGGAGGCCCCAGGTCTTCCGGTTGTGGGGATGCAGCACTTATAGTACGCTCTGCAGCCCCTTCGGCCTCCCCACCTCCAAGGCTCTGAAGGTACCCTTGGGGGCCCCTGTGTCCCAGGTCTCCAGCCGTTGGGGGGTTTCACTCCCATGCACCCCTTGGCCCAGGAGGGAGAACTGGGGGTCTGAGACAGGAGGGGGAGCAGAGGAGATGGGGGCAGGGGGGGCAGGAAGCACCAGATGCCCAGGGCAGCCCCATCGCCCAGAGCAGGAGGAGCTTCCCTGCGTGGAGGGAGGAGGAGGATCCCTGCAGGCTGGGAGAGGAGGAGAGGCTCCCACCCAGGTGGCCCAGGGGGGAAGGGGAGCTCCAGAGCCATAGAGGGAGGCAGAACTGGCCGGGCTCCTCCCCAGCCGCCTCCTCGGGTGGTTTCCTGGCTGTGTGGTTGGGAAGGCCGGCCCCACCGTGGTTGTCCAGGCCCTCCTTAGGGATCCCCAGGTGGGATGAACCCTCCACCTTCCCAGGGAGGCCATTCCATGCCTGCAGGTCTCTGCAGGTCCTGGCTGGTCTTTTCCCCCCTCTTGGAGACCCCTGGAGAACTGGGCTCATGGCAGGCGATTCAAGGAGGGAAGAGCTCAGTCTCGGATTCAGGAAGTGCCACTCAGAAAGTGTCACCTTAGATATTCCCCCCAGGTTCCTTTCTTGGGGTGGGTGGATGCTTTCCAGGTGACAAAGGTCTAAGGGGGAATGCCAGTCGTCTTCATTGGCAAGTGTGAGATGAAGGCCAACAAGCACCAGCGGTTCTGATCAAGCTGGCTAACAAGATGCCCGCAAGGAGGTTTCCTCCACTGCAAACGACCCCCCTCAACTCCTGAATTTGGCCACCCGGTTCTGTTCTGGACATTGGATCCTTCCCCACTTTTAAGCAATGGCTTTGGTGAGAGGAGGGAGGGAAGGAATCTTAGAATTTAAGAGGGATTTCTAATACCAGAGAAGACTGAAGGGGCCATTCAGGCCTTGGATTTTGGAGGAGTCCATGAGGCTGCCTGGGTCAAAGGGGATTAAAATGAGGATTTATTTGAAATTGTGCACCTGGAAATGGACTGAAATGAGTCTTGCAGGACTGATCTGTCCCCTTTTGAAAGAAACCTCTCAAGGGGGAAAGCGGCCATGAGAGCAGGAGGGCCAGAGCCTGAAATTATGCAGGGACAATCAAGGCCTAAATCTTAGGCCAAGCCAGGAATTCTCCATATTCAGGGCTTCCTGGCTCAGGACAGGACATAATTCTGCGTTATTCCTTGTATTTTTCCATTCACTGGACTGGTTTCCAAGGCGGCAGCTGGAAAACCTCCTGGGGAGCCAAGAGGGAGGAAGAAATAAATCCCCAGCCTTTCCCTTCATCATAGCGAGGAAGAGGCTCCTCTGCAGGGCTGGGAATGAGCCTGTGAAGAAAGACTCGGCTCCAAGTTTCAGAGCTCCAGATTTGGAAATTCATCTCTGGGAAGCAAATACGCTTTTCTTGCTGAAAGGAAACAAGGCTGAGATGTGGTGATGAAAGAAGGAGCAATCCTGGCTAGTTCATGCCCAGGTTTCCTGCTCTCCTGAAAGGGCTCCCTGCAGATGGAGGCCCTCAGTGGGCTCAGGGCCCCTTCCCAGAGAGCCAACCCTCCCTCAGGTCTCAGGCTGGGTCTCCTCTACACTTTTCTGGGCACAATGGGCCATTTGGGGGGGGAGTCAAGGGCCCACCCACCCTCCAAAATGGGGAGGCAAGGGGGAGTCCCGAAGCAGCAGCTGTATCAGACCGAAACAATCCCTAAAATTGGAAGTTGCAACAGGTGAATGAAAACCAACCTGATAGCAACCTGTCTGTCCCTGAAGGTCCTGCAGTGAATATGGGAGACAACCTTCCTTCCTCCCTGGACCTTCCCCTCATCCACCCAGGGTCCCACCCAAATCACCCTGGATAAAAAAAACCCTGGTTGCAACTGGAGCCATGTGGGATCTCCTGCTTGGCCAGGACACGGAGGGTGCAATGGCTCAATGGGTGGCCTTTCTCTTTGCCCATCTTCAAGGAGGTTAATACCTCCAACCCTGCACCTGTGTGAGGCTGAGGGGGTCTCCTCTCCTCCTAACCCCACCCCATTCCCTGCTTTCCTGGCCGGGGGCTGGAGGGTCCCCTCGCTCTGGCAAAACCTCCAGAGGCCTTTGGCAACAGAGCGAGGCTCCCTGGAAGCAGCAACCCAGGAGAGTCAGCTGGTTGCCAGGATGGAGGCTGGTTTTGCCCCCTCTGATCCAATCCCTGGGGGCCTGGGGGCCTTGGGAGGAGATCCCGGTGGTCCCACTTGGAAGGAAGCCGGGGGAAGGGGGAAAGGCTGGGAAGGGGCAGCCTTTCCTCCTTGGGGCTGTGAGAGAGGCTGGGAGTCCTGGCAAGGCTCTCTCCCCAGAGGAGGAGGACCAAGAATGCCGGCCTTTTCTCTGTGTTTTTATGGGGGGATTCAAGGATGAAGTCGAGGCCTCTCCTGTCCCTCCAGCTGCGCCCTGAGGAGCAGGCCAGAAGCCCTCAATACTGCATGGACCAGGGGAAGAGGCTGCCTTCAGAAGTGGGGGGGCTCTGTCCCTGGAGGTCTTCCAGGATGGCCTGGACACTCCTTTGCATGGAATGGTCTGGGGTCTCCTGCTTGGGCAGGGGGTTGGAAAAGATGACCCCCAAGGTCCCTTCCGGCTCCATTCTGATGGGATCTTAAGGGCAGGAGTCCCTTTGTCAAAAATGGCTCTGAGGACAACATTGAGTCCTCCACTTCCAAAAATCTGTTTGATGACTGAAGTTACAACGGCACTGAGAAAAGTGACTTATGACCAGTCTTCATACTAACAATCATTCCAGCACCCCATGGTCACGTGACAAAAACTCAGGTGTGTATTTATGAGACTTGCAGTACCTTGGGGACATTGGGGTCACTGGAAGACTTGCTTAACAACCGCATGATTTAACTAAGCACCACACTCATTTGCTTCACAACTGAGGCAAAACAGTTGGTAAAATGACACAGAACTTACTTAGCAACAAAAATTGTGGCTAACTAGGTCTCCTTGGATGAAAATATCTAAGCAAGAGGACCTGGAAGCCCCCACCTTCTCTGGCTTGGTGGGATGGCCAATGGCTCTCATGGAGATTGTCAAACAACATAGTTGGAGCTCGGCTCCCACACCAGCTATCTTACCACTTTTCCTATTCATTCTCTCACAGATACACTATTAGCTGCTCTCAGCATGAATAAGGTGTCGAGTTCATTGGCAGTGGCTGAATAACAAATTCCTCTGAATGATTTTCAGAGTTCCCTTTAGCAAGATTTACTGAGATGAAGAGAGTTACAAGGATTACAATCATTCAAACATTTCCCATTGAAAAATGTAGACATGATTTCTTTGATTCCTGCACATTATCTAAGTTGAAATAATTAGTGTCTACTTTGAGATAAAAGGAAATTTTACAATTCTTTAAATGTCATGTGTTATGTCTTATGTTTTTACAATTGTTCTGGCTGTGAGATGCTCCTTTGTGTTCAGCTCTGGCCTCAGAAGGATAATGTAGCACTTGGGGATGAAGATGCAGCCCAGCAGACCAGCACTGGAGGTCAGAATGGAGAAGACCTGCACAGCCACCATGTGTTTCCCTTTGGTGCTCAGGCAGGTGGGCACAAAAGTCACCCAAACACTGCAGAAGACCAGCATGCTGAAGGTGATCAGCTTGGCTTCGTTGAACGCCCCAGGCAGATTCCTGGCCAGGAAAGCCACCGTGAAGCAGACGGCAGCCAGGAAGCCCATGTAGCTGAGGGTGACGTAGAACATGACAACGGCCCCTTGGTTGCATTGCAGGATGATCTCTCCAGGCTGGGAGTGGAGATCAGAGTCAGGGAAGGGGGGAGAAACTCCCAGCCAGATGGAGCAGATGATAACTTGGACACCAGAAGAAGACAGGATGATGGAGTTGGCCAAGCTCTTCCCCAAACATCTCTTCACTCGGTTTCCTGGTTTTGTGGCCAGGAAGGCCAGCACCACCGTGATGGTTTTGGCCAAGAGAGAAGAAACAGCGACCGAGAAGATGATGCTGAAAACCGTTTGTTGGAGAAGGCAGGTGGCTTTCTTTGGTTGACTAATGAAGAGAGAAGAAGACAAGAAGGAAAGCAGGAGGGAGACCAGGAGGATGTAGGAGAGGTCCCGGTTGTTGGCTTTGACAAGGGGAGTTTCTCGGTATTTGATGAAGATGATTAAAACAAGGCTTGTAGTTAGGAGCAAGAATAGGGCAAAAGAGACCAGGGTGATGCCCAGAAGTTCTTCATAAGCCAGGAAGGTTATCACTTTAGGGATACATTGGACTCTTTCTTTATTTGGGTATTTATCATCTGGACACTTGGTGCATTTTTCTGTATCTGAGGGGGGAAAAAAACCAACCGCATATTTCTTTGTCCTTTGCATTTCAAGATATATTGTACATTCTTTGGCAACAAGTGATTATTGAGAGCATTTTCTGGGATGGATTTCTTTATATCTCCAGAGACAGAAAATAAGTGTACCACTTTTTAAAAAAATATACCTACGATATATTTTTGATAGGGTATGAAATTGAGTGAAGGCTTAGGACTTGAAAGATTTCTTTTGTAATGTTCGGAATATTGATATGAACCTGGATTACTAAAGGTAAATAATTAATCAATTAATCTTTCTAGAGAAACTTACCTGCCAGGTGGCAATTCTTGTCATACTTGCCTCAGAGGATGCTGGCGGATCAAGTGACTGCTGCAAATAATTTGGAACGGCCATTGGAGGAGTGGTGATATGGGTGCAGACACATACAACCATAACTATCCATGTCACCATATTGTGTATCTCGTACATCAACAATACCTTTTCAGTGTTCCTCAAAGGGAACCCATGTAGACTGCATTGCAATTCTACTTTCAGGTGGTGGACCTAAAACCATTTCTCACACTTTAAGGAACTCAGGTGTTCCTGGAGAAGTCAATATGGAAGGAAGGACACATCCAAGCTAAAAAGAAGGAATATTTTCTCTGGCAGTAGTAAAACTTGCCCAATCAGCCATAGCCACTTCTCTCTATCAGCCCTTCCTTCACAGTCTTTTTGTTCTTCTGTTTAGAGAAGAAACGGGGCATTTTGGAAATAAAGAAGAAACCAATTCAGCTTCAAAGTGTTTTTTAATTCAGAACTTTCATGACAATGCTCTGGATGGATCCAGTTCCACCAGTTCTCCCATTTTCTTCTGGTGTCACCCACCTTTCTGAGTGGAGAAGGTCCCCTCCGGACAAGGAACACAGTCGTAACAGCAAACTGGCTCTAAGTAGAAAAGTCTTGAGAGATGGAACCAATGGTGGGATTCTACTGGTTCTGTCCAGTTGTATAGAACTGGTTGTTATGATTCCATGCAGTTTGGAGAACTGGCAAATCGCACCACTGACTGGCCCCTCCCCTCTCCACCTGCCCCTCCCCTCCGCTCCCAGTCAGTCCTTATCATGCATGCGTGGCATTGCCTGCAGCCTGCTTTTGCCCACTCGCCAGGCCAGCCATTGCTGCATGCCTTCTGTTGTGGCCCTGCCTGATCTCCCTGGGTGAGGGAGGCTCTGGAAGCTCTGGGGCCCAGTCACCTATCTGCC
This sequence comes from Pseudonaja textilis, assembly GCF_900518735.1. Next base: position 18,346 of record NW_020770334.1, read on the forward strand.
ACTGCCGGTCACTTTTAACCCCCCCACCCCACTTGCCTTTTGCTGCCACCTTGCGCCGCCCTCACCCCCAGCAGGAAAGGCCCAGCATCTGCGGTGAATCCAGGTGAGAGGTGAGATGCAGACTGGTGGGGACCAGAGCTACATTTCGCTGTACTGAAAGACATGTGGAGAGTCTCATGTCCTCCTACTGCTGAGAAAGCAAGAGAGTCTTTCCCGGCACAGCTCCGGGTGGCAGAGATAAACAGGATTCAAGTAGACTGCTTCTCTGCTGCCCAGAGCCACCCGTTTCCCTATTGGAGGGGAAATTGCAAACTTTCAGTCATTTTGAAGTTGAGGGAGAATTTGGGGAAGGAGGTGGAGGGTCCAGCAGTGGCTGGTACAGGAGAGCCATTGAGAAGCAGGGAAGTGGCCTTCTAGTGGGCCAACTTGGTGTTCAGGCTGGAGGCGGGACACGGGAAGTCAGACCATCAAGGGAAAGGGGGATTTCCAGGTGGAGCTGCCCTCTCCTAGCAGAATCGGGACCATTGGGGTAGTCCTAGGAATTGGGTGAGTCGAGCCGCAGCTCCTTGCCTTCTTAGCTCAGTGAATGGCCTTTTTGTGCAGGAGGAAGACTGCGGAGGCGGGGACGTCTACCTGAGAGACGCCTCCAATGTCTTCACCAGATTATTTGGACACATCGAAGCGAGCACAGTTAAAGGCACTGCTGTTGCATGTGACCTCAGGCCTCAATCCGTGGCTCCGTAAAGCCAACACCAAAAAAGTGGGCAATCAGGTGAACCTGTGGTGCAATGCTCACTCGTATCTCGGCCACTCCAGGCTGTCTGACCTCAAAGCCCCTCAGGAGCCACTGTTCCCAGGTTTCTACTCGCCTGTGCTTGGTTGCCCCCTCTTCACCTGGATGAAGCGGCTGGCCCTGCCCCTCATCCTCCCCTCTTTCACCTGGCCTAGGAAGGTGAGGGTGAAGGTGGGGGATAGTGAAGCGGCCAGGTCCCTATTTTCCCCCCTCTCTCTCCCACTCTGTGTCTCTGTGTGTCTTCCTGAAAGCCGCGGCATGGCCAAGCCAGCAAGCTCTCCTTGGCGCTCTTCGTTACGTCTTTTAGGAGGATGCACGCGCATGGGGAGATGCTCCTCAAGCAAATGCCAAAGCACAGCAAAACGTGGTATGGGGTGGGTGGCTGCACACTTGAGGAGCGAGCATCTCCCCACACAAGTGCACCCTCCCGATCCATCCACAGCTGCCGGATGTGAGAGGAGGAGGAAGAGGAGGAGGAGGAGGGTCGCCTGATTGGACACTTCCATCATGGTCTGGCAATCGTTGTTCAGCCAGTCTGGATTTGAAAAAGAAGAAATGAAAGAAGTAGCGAAGAGCACCAAGGAGAGCTTGCTGGCTTGGCCCAGCTGTGGGTTTGAGATACACACACACACACACACACACACACACTCACAGAGTGGGGGAGAGAGAGGGGAAGATAGGGACCCAGCCACTTCGCTATCCCCCACGATCACCCTTACCTTCTCTCACTGCTCCATTTTGTGAACCATCTATGGTTGAGTATCTCCTTCAAACTGGTGAGAATCCCAGAAGGGCTGGGGAATGTATCACTAAGAGTTTCAGGTTTGTTTGCTCCTTGTGCCCAAAATAGCAAAGAAAAAAAGGGAATTCTGTTGACCAGGGCCTGAATTCAGATGAATTTGAATCATGATTGGGTGGAGGTCCTTTTGGTCCCATTGGGAGAGAAGCTTCCTCCTGCTTGGGAAAAAGTGTCCCCTGAAAGGGCCGATTCAAAGTTGGGAAGGTTCTTAAAGAGACCAGACCTGGTCAGACTTATCCATGCCCCTCTTTTACACACACACACACACACACACACGCACACACAGGGTGGAGGGGGGGAAGTTAGAGAAAGAGAGAGATATGCAGAGTGGGTGAAAGAGAGAAAAAGAGAGGGAAAGAGTGAAATAGAGGGAATGAGAGAAGAGGAAGAGACAGACAAGAAAGGAAAGAGAAAGAAATAAAAGAGAAAGGAAGGAAAGGGATAGACCATGAAAGGGAGAGATGGAAGGAAGGGACAAAAAGAAAAAGAAAGGAAGAGACAGAGAATGGAGAAGGTGAATGATATATATGAATGGATGAATACACGGAAGGAGGGAGGGAGGTAGAGAGAAAAAAGGAGTGGAAGGAAGGACACAAACCCTGGCATCAGAAGACTCTTTGAAGCAATTTAACAATCTAGGGCTGGCCTGCAAGGGTTTTCGGAGGTCATCTAGTCCAACCCCCTGCTCCAGCAGGAGATCCTTACAAAATAAAGGATAGCAGGATCAGAAGGCTGTGTGTGTGTGTGCATGTGTGTTTGTGTTTATGGTTGTCAAAACTCCAAAAATAGGTCAAGCAGCTCTGGGGAGATCAGTCATAAATTAGAACACTTGCTAAGCAACTGGCCATTAAGTGAGGACCACTTATATTTGGTTTGCCAGTCAAACGGCCAACAAGACATGCCCATCTGGTCACGTGACCACCAAGCCACGCCCACAAATTAAGCCACACCCACAAAACCAGTTGTTACAAAATTTGAATCCCACCCCTGGATGGAACTGAGAAAAGATTTCAGCATTAAGTGATAACCAGCCGGTTCCTCCTCATGACCCCATTAACACGCATTTCTCCCCTCTTCTTACACCCATAATTTTAAGGTGTGATACCAGAACAATCTTGATAATTTCAGGTGAACTGAAAGCCTTGGAGCTGCTTCCTAGGAGCAGAAGGCCCATTGCTCCATCCCAGGGAGGGTGAAAGGGAGGCATATAGAGGTCTGGCCAGGTCTGGCCTCCTTAAGAGCCTCCCAGATTATGGAGCTGCCCCTTCAGGGAGAATTTTTCCCCAAGCAGGACGAGAGGAAGCTTCTTTCCCCCAATGGGGCCAAATGGACCTCCGTCCAATGACGATTCAATCCCATCCGATACGGTCCAAGCCTGGAGTTCAGGCCCCGGTCAGCAGAATTGCCGCCTTCGTTGCTACTCTGGGCACAAGGAGCAAACAACCAGAAGCTATTAGAGATACATTCCCCAGCCCTTGTGGGTTTCTCACCCGTTCGATGGAGACTCTTAATTGTACGTGGTCCACAACATGGAACAATATCGAAGCCTCCCAAGCAGCCTAAGGGAAAAAATCCAGTTTATACTGCCCAGATTCAATTCTCGGTGAAGGTCAACCATCTTTGGGGAATAGCATCAGCCCTCTTGAAATGGGACCTCAGGCTTCGGAAAATGGAGAGAAGACACCAAACTTTCTCTTACCTTGTTGAGCAGCTTTAGCAGTGAAAGAACATCTTGGTCGATATAAAGTCTCTGTCTTTTAAAATACACCAGAGTTTCTCTCCTGGGATCATCCCTGGGAAGAACCAAGAAGTCCGAAATGCCCAGATCTGCTGCTATCTCTCCATTTGGGTCCATGTAGAGTTCATACTTTGAAATATTGACAAACTCATTCTTCTCCAGGAAAGGATGGAACTAGAATGGGAACATGCAGCAATTTTTAAAGAAGAAAACTTTGTTTCTTATCCCAGATGCTTTTTCACATTTGAATCTTTCTTCCGTAGTTGTCTAATTTACAGACATGCTTCATTACGAAAATAGGTATTACCACTATCTTACAAGTGAACAAAAAAGTTCACAAAAAATTGTTGATCATATTTTGACAATATAGATTTTGACAAAATATAGTTGAACAACAGAAAAATGGAGATTTATGAACTCCCTGAAAGCAACAGGCTGGTTATCAGAAACACGGATTTGTCAGGAAGAAAATTGTCAGGGTCATCCTCTCCCAGGAAGCCCAGACAGGAAACCTGAGCTAGGCCCACTTCACTGTAATGCTGCACTGACAGGATTTGGGGAGTCAGAAAGTACAAATCTCCCACCGACCCTTTTTTTTAATGCAGCTGTAGGTGTCCTCCTCTTCTCTGCTTCTTCCCCAGGCAGAATCTCTCCTCCAGCCCCCAAAAGTCATTCCCTCCTATCACGGCCCTTTCTAAATGGATTGTGGGAAAGGGGGGGGGATATAAATTATGTGCCTTATGCAGGTCATCCTCACATATTATTTCATTTCCTAAATACATTATGGAAATACTGCTGATATAACTCAATCTCAGGAAAGAATAATAAACAATTTTGTGATGTGATCAGAAACTCAGTTAAGTGAGTGATGGATGGTATGATAATTAAGTGGATTAAAAATTGATTTAAAGATGGTACTTAAATCTTTAGTTTTTTTAATCTTTGTCATGAAAGTGGGAAGATAGAACATTTTGTTGTTAAGTCATCAATTTTTCTATGTTGTCATCAATATAATAGGGTTGATAAATTGCTATTATACAAGATTTATAACAATTCTCAGGCAAATATACTTTTATGTTATTTAAAAATTACCAACTTTCTGGAAAAATATTTCTGATTTCCTCCTAGAAACAACTGTATGACTAAAAAGCAGTATAAAAATATCTGGGTTTTAGGATTTGATAAATTATAGTATCTCATATAAGAAGATCAATGATGCACTGGATGAAGGATTGTGCCAAGCTTGATAAGTATATAAGGGAGCCAGTTTGGTCTACTGGTTAAGCCCTCAAAGGAGAAAGCAAGAGGCTGTGAGTTCAAGTCCCGCCTTGGTCATGAAGCAAACTGGGGGATTTGAGGCCAGTCTCTCAGCCCAACTCAACTCACAGGGTTGTTGTTGTGGGGAAAATGAACACACAACTACTCATTGGTACTCAGCCCCCGTGGCTTCTGCAGGGAAGGGCTTTTAAGGATGGGGGATGAGTTAATGCACTTAGTGAACTCAAACAAGGCCTCGAAGATCTGGAAATTCAACAAGATGGGGCTGCTCTTCCCAAGAATGTTTATTTGAGCAGCCTTTAGAGCAACGAGATATTTATATCGAATAACCCTGCCAAAAGTCCAAAGGGAATTAACCTCCGAGAGCTGCAACGGAGATCCCAGAGCCGTTTCAGGGGGCCGATACAAAGAAAGAGCGCCTGAGCTGAGACTGGGGCCCTGTGGACAAGGGGCCACTCAAACTGCAGCTCACGGCCTCCTATGCTGCATCTCCTATCAGGACTCAGGGATTCACTTTGTGACGCCTCTCCTAATAAAATATCCAGGAAATTCGGAACTCTTTTATGTGCAACTGCAGTTCTCAGATCAATAGGAGGAAGTTTCTCTGAATGGGGCCAGATTCTGTTCTGATGTAAAATGGATAGGTTGAAGGAGGAAGCTGTGTTGGAGACATTTGCCATCTTGACTTATTTGTACATGAATATATGTTTATGAAAATAATCTCAAAATCGTACTTGACTGCAACCTGAAACTGTGTCTTGAGAGAAGACGAGGAGGAGATTATGAGAGCAGCTTCTCCAACTTACAAAATCTCTCAGTTGGACAAGGGAGGATTCCACACTCTTCCAATGACGGAAAGAGGTGTTGGGAGTTAAAACCCTCCCCTCTCCTAGGAAAATGAAATATTTTACGATAGACTAAAAAGGGAGAATATATTTCCCCTAAAAAGAAAAGTAGAAACTCAGAGAGGCTGAAACTCAGCCCCCTCCTACCTTTGCTAATGGACCATTAGTCTGGCCTAGGCCAGTCTGTTTTACATAACAAAGATCTACTCCAGGTAAAGCTATATGGGAATTGCCCAAAGCCCTTTCATTACATCACCATCCAGCCAGGTTCAAACAAGCCTGGGACTCAGGACAGCCTACAGAGTTGACCCTGCATGGCCCCATAGGAGCCTGACAACCAATCAGAATACAAGCTCCAATTCAAATCCCAACAGAGGGCACCCAACAGTTGCACTCTCAGCATCTCAGCCCTTCTTTCCTCAACCAAGGCATGTGCTCCTGTCCACCATTAAACCATCTTCCAAGCAGTCACCGTGTTTCCAGCATCTTTCTTCCCCGCTTGGAACTGAACCCAGAAGGAGATTTCTTCCAACAGAGGCTAGACAGAAACTTCAGATCTGCTCCCTGTTATTCCGGAGCGTCAGACAGGAGCAATTAGATGGTGCAAATCTGTTGACCTTTTCCAGCACAAGAAGGTTGAGATGTTCCCCTCCTTCTCCTTTAGGTTTCCTCTCCAAAGGATCTCAGATGAATGGATCCCTATTGGGACACCCCATACCTGCCATGGCTGCAACCTCAGAGCCACCAACCTCTTTTCTCCCTCCTTCCTCCCCCTCCTCGATCTGGAGGAATAGGCGGCATTCATGGCCTGGGCCAAAGTCTGAATGATGCTGTAGCAATGAGGGTCATTCATTGTTATGTCCCTGGAACTTGCCAAAGTCCCCACCCAGGTCCGTTCATGCTGCGGGGGCGTTCGCTGCCCCTCATTGGCTGGCCTCCCTCGACAGCCGGCTATAAAAGCCAGCTGCAGGGTCCGGCCAGCCGCTGTTCGCTGTGAGCCTGCTCCAGGCAGGGCTAACACGTTCAGTCCTTTATTGCTTCAATAAAGTCTTGTTGCATCCATGCCCTGGTCTAGCCTCTCATTGCTCAACTACAACACTGGCGACGAAGGTGGGATGGCTACCAGAGGCAATCCGCAACAGCTGAAATCACTAAATCGCTGAACCGCAGCCGCGCCGCCGGAGAGCTCGGTCAGCAAGAGCGAAAGTAACAAGCGTCTGTAGCCGCTTGGTTAGCAAGCTACAGGGGAAAGTGGAGCGCTGCGAGCCGCAGCCGCTCAACACAAAAAGAGCGTGAAATTCAAACGGCTGTCGTTTGGATTTCTTGCCGGAATACAGCGCGGTGCTGTTATTCCGTGTGGTGGTCTGGCACTTGAAATGAGACGCAGGGAACCGTCTGATCAAATGCCAGCCCCGAGAGAACTCGGGTAGCAGTATTTATTTAAGAA
>NW_020770335.1:4773-25111 GCF_900518735.1 Pseudonaja textilis
CCCCCCCCCCACTTCCCTTAGGGCTAACTGCCTAGATTGGCTATTTTTTGCATATAAAGTTTTGCGTCTGCCTATATCCTGGTCCTACCTCTCTTTTTTTGTTCTGTAATTTGTGAGTTCCTTTTTGGGGGAACGAATGCCTGCTGTAGCAGAACTTTATGCAGTTCATTTTTCGTATTTTCATTTTGGGAGAAAGGAAAGAAGAAAAATTTGAGTCTTAAAAAAAAACTTTCTCATTGAAACAAGATGGCGGCGCCCAGCAAACCAGCGGCCCGGTAGAAAATGTTCCACGGACCGGTACCGGTCCAGGGACTGGTGGTTGGGGACCCCTGATGTACACAACCCTCAGATTTTCAGTTGGATTCAGGTCCGGCCTCTGGTTGAACCATTCCAAAACGTTGATCTTCTGCTGAAGCCATTCTTCTGTTGATTTGAAGGCATGCTTTGGGTCATTGTCATGCTGAAAGGTGAAAATCATCTTCAGCATTTTAACAGAGGCCTGAAGATTTTGTGCCAAAATTGACTGATATTTGGAACTGTTCATAATTCCCTCCACCTTGACTAAAGCCCCAGTTCCAGCTTAAGAAAAGCAGCCCCAAAGCATAATGCTGCCACCACCATGCTTGACCATGGGTATGCTGTACTTTTGGTGACGAGCAGTGTTGTTTTTGCACCAAACATAGTTTTTGGAATTATAGCCAAAAAGTTCAACCTTGGTCTCATCAGACCATAACAAATCTTCCCACATGCATTTGAAAATGTAGCTGGGCTTGGATATTTTTCTTTATAAGAAAAGGCTTCCATCTTGCCACCCTACTCCACAGCCCAGTCATTTGAAGAATATTGGGAGATTGCTATCATATGTAATACACAACCAGTACTTGACAGAAATTCCTGCAGCTCCTTCAATGTTGCTGTATACCTCTTGGCAGCCTCTCTGACCAGTTTTCTTGTTTTTTTTCATCAATTTGGGGGGGGATATCCAGTTCTTGGTAATGTCACTGTTGTGACATTAGTACTGAGACAAGCTATGTGGGAGAAATGCTGTCAGGCATGAACAACCAGGTCTAACACATGAAGACTTCAAAGTAGCTTTTTTATTGCTTAATACCTATTTTGCAGTAGTCTTCCCAGATTGGCAGTTTGCACCTGGGCCAGACTAGATAAGGTTCAACAGCTGTGCTATCCTGCTTACACACACGCCACAAATGTTAGGAGTTTTTATTAAGGCTTCTAAGCCTGAATTAGTATTCCTCAGCAATTCCCTTTGCCAGCACCAGCCCACCCCCAATGTGTTCAACAGGCTACTCAAAAGAAGCCAGCACTAGTCCACAGTGCAAAGACAAGGCAAGTCCAGAGTTGAAGAGGCACAATCTGAACTTCAAGGCAAGAATCACGATAGCTGAAGAACACACCACAAGGAAACAGACATGTTGTTCCCAGCATTGTTTTACTTTCCTTGCTGAGCTAAATAACTGCTTCCTGGTGCAGCCCATCAAGAGGGGTGAGGCTGCCTCCTCCCAAGTAGACTGGCTGACCTTTGTTGTGCTTTCCTCTCAGCTCTACACACACTCAGTTTGAGAGTTGGAGGCAGTTTTTTTTTTTAGAAAATTTTTATTTTTTATTTCTTATACATCTCTTCAAGTGAGCAATATGATTCCAGGTTATAACATACATAATCATAATTACATTTCCAGCTTTTCTTATCTAGTTTCATATCAAATTGTTATCTATTCCATTGATCTTTAAATGAATTATTCACTTCATTTTTTCAATTCATTAATAGCAAAAACATTTCATCCTCAAGCATATTTTCGCTCTTTATCCCCTATTTTCATTTCCAGCTTACCACCTATTTTATAATGCAATCCTAAATTGTATTAACAGAGGGATACAATCAAGATCAAGGGAAGTACTAATACCACTCTATAAAGCCTTAGTCAGACCACACCTAGAGCACTGCATCCAGTTTTGTTCACCACATTATAAAAAAGATGTTGAGACTCTAGAAAAAGTGCAGAGAAGAGCAACCAGGATGATTAGGGGTCTGGAGGCTAAAACATACGATGAACGGTTACAGGAACTGGGCATGGCTAGTCTAGTGAAGAGAAGGACCAGGGGAGACATGATAGTGTTTCAATATTTGAGGGGCTGCCACAGAGAGGAAGGGGTCAAGCTATTTTCTAAAGCACCTGTAGGCCCGACAAGGAATAATGGATGGAAAGTGAACAAGGAGAGATTTAACCTGGAAATAAGGATGACAGTGAGAACAATCAACCAATGGAACAGCTTGCCCTCGGAAGTTGTGGGAGCGCCATCAATTGAGACTTTCAAGAAGAGATTGGACTGCCATTTATCAGAAATGGTGTAGAGTCTCCCGCTTGGGTGGGGGGTTGGACTAGATGACCTACAAAGTCCCTTCCAACTCTGATTATCTGTTATTTTACATATCTTCTTTAATTTTCTCAAAACCAATGTATAAAAACACCCCCCACCCAAGAATAAAATAAAACTAATATATTCAGGATCCACATGGTATTTCCCCCCAATCTACAATAAATCTTATATTTGTTCCAGAGATATTCATATAACCATTTCATATTTCCTCTTTGTTTCCATTTAATCAAATTTTACCTATGTAATTTTATTGAGTTTTCATTCCTCACTTTTTAAATCATAATATAATCTCTTTACAAATACTTTACAATATAATCATTTCTAGTTTACCATATTCTGTTTTTCTAATATCCTTTGTATAATCAATTACAATTTTCTATTTCATATCTCACAATAAAGATAAGAAAAAAATTCATATTTCCTCTTTGTTTCCATTTAATCAAATTTAGCTTATAAAATTATATTTAATTATATTTAATTTTCATTCCTCACTTTTAATCATAATATAACCATCTTATTAAAAATACTTTATAACAATCATTTCTAATGTCATTTGTATAATCAGTTGCATTTCCATTTCCCATTAAATATTTGTTTAAAAAAAGAAAGAAAAGGATTTAATAACAATAAAACCATATTTCTCTTATTCTATCATTTTTTCCATATATAATTATGTAATGATCTTACAGTGAAGTCTTGTTCCCCTTTAATTCCAATTAAGCTTATTTATTTTTAAAGATGATTCTCAATAAGCTTTAAACTTCAAAACTCCCCAGTCTATATTTCTAAAACAGAAAAAAGAAACCAAAGTACATTTCTACATCTTTCCCCTTTATTTTATCTTTAGCCCTCATCTCTAAATCTCTCGGCCCTATAGTTTCTTCCAATTTTAGCCAATTTTCCCTCTTCTAGGTTTTCCCGGTCCTTTCTCTTAGCTCGTTTTTTCCCCCCTAATATTATTTTTACTTTCATCTCCCATTCACTTGTTTTTTCCCCCTCCCTTTCCTGGTCTCTCTTTTGCAATTTCTTCTTGTACAGCTTATTCTTCTTTTGTTTAATCTTGGAAGTATTTCCCTTTTTATCTATCACATCTATCATCAATGTCTTATTTTTAGTTTTTTTTTTCTTGTCTTTTTGTAATGTCCATTGTTCTTTTGGCTCTTTTAGGCTGACTTCCTCTTTCTTTAACTCCTCCTCCTCCTTGGTCTTTGTTCTTCTGTGGACTGCATCACCATTTCTAATTTTTCTGCCAATATATCCCATAGTTCCATGCTTACTTTTATCATTCCTCTCACATTTTGCAGTTCCAATCTGAATTATTTGCATATTTCACTCATTTTACTTAATCAGTCGAGTTATTCTCTATTTTGTTCAAAGCCAACGTCTTCTATTTTAATCAATTTCTCTTGTTAATCCCTCTGTTTCCTTATCACAGTCTCAATCCGCCAAACAGTCCCAAGATGTTATCTTGATTTGTCCCTTTGCTGCAATCCTCTTTTTTTGTGTGTGTTTGTGTATATATTCCAGGGTTATTTTTTTTCCAAAAAGTTTTTTTTAATCTTTTACAAACATCTCTTTTGGTGAATGGTATAATTACCTGAGAACGCCCTTTCTATCTATGCTGCAAGAGAGTCCAGGATGGGTATGACTCCTCCCTCTGATGTCATCGAGCTGAGTCTGCTACTATATAAAAAGCCAGCCCCTAGCTGGCTCCCCAGCTTTTAGCTGAAGATTGCATGACAGACAATGTGCATCTGGAAGAGAAAATATGACAATGAAATCACCTCCCCCCCACCAGGACCAGACACCAAAGGGTGGGGCTGGACTCTCTTGCAGCGTAGAAAGGGCGTTCTCAGGTAATTATACCAATGCCCATTCTCCTCCATACTGTGACGAGAGTCCAGGATGGGACATACCAAAGCCTGCATGTCCCAAGGGAGGGCCCTCATCTGGTCCCCTCACTCCAACTGTGGGACAGCCTTCTGTAAGACCCGTTGTCCAAACGCTGCCTCAGTGAAGGCAAATGAGTCCAGTCGATAGTGGTATATAAACGGTGACGGGAACGCCTAGGTAGCCGCCTTGCAGATTTCCTCAAGCGACGCTTGAGTGTTCCAGGTGGTGGAAGTGGCTGCACTTCTCGTGGAGTGGGCTGTAATGTTCCTGGATACCGGCAGGGACAAAGACTGGTAGGCTTTAGAGATACAAGTTCTAATCCATCTACTAATGGTAGATGAGGAAGTCTTACACCCCAAAGATGAGGGCTGGAAAGAGACGAACATAGCTTCGGACTTCCTAAAGGCTGCAGTACGTTTGATGTATATCCAGAGAGCTCACCTTACATCCAACATATGCCATTTGCACTCGTAAGTCATGGCGAGGCTTGGGTCAAAAATCTGGCAACACAATGTCTTGTGCCAGATGAAACCAAGAGTTCACTTTGGGAACAAACATAGGGTCCAGTCTGAGAACCTCCCTGTTTTCATGGAAAATACACAGGTCCCGATGAACCAAGAGTGCCGCTAGTTCAAACACCCTCCTGGCCGAAGAAATGGTCACCAGAAAAAACACCTTGACGGTCAAAAATTGAAGGGACACCGAATTAAACGGTTCAAATGGCTGTTCTGTAAGGGTCTGTAAAACTTTAGGAAGGTCCCAAGTGGGGTATCTATGAACCACTGGAGGGCGTAGGTTAGAAACCCCTTTCAGAAATCTGCGGACTGATGGATGGAGGGATAAGGATGAATAGCCTTCCCAGAACAACACAGATGACAGAGCTGCCACCTGAGGGTGCAGAGTATTAGGTGCTAACCCCTGATCTAACCCATCTTGGAGAAACGTTAATACATCTGCTACAGATGCAGAAGTGGGGTCTCGGGCTGACCTGGCACACCAAGTACAGAAGACCTTCCAGGTAGCATTGTATAAGCAGGTGGTGGAAGGTTTACGGGAAGCTTGGAAATCATTTTCCCTAGGAGCTTGGACAGGTGGGACAAGGGAACTGTACGTTGCCGTTGAATCTGAATGATTAACTCGTTGAGGCTCTCTCTGCATTCTGGGGAGAGAAAAACCTCGCAGAGTGACGTGTCGATGACCGCCCCAAGATGAAGCAATCTGGTCATTGGATCGAGATGGCTTTTCCTGAAGTTGATGGAAAACCCGTGGTCTTGCAGGAACTGCAGCGTGATGTGGAGGTTGTGAGAGGCGGATTGCATTGATGTAGACTGGATCAAAATGTCATCCAGATAACACTGGACTCTCACAGAAATCGCTCAGAGTGACGCTGCCAATGCCGCCAAGATTTTGGTGAAGACCCTGGGGGCCAATGAAAGCCCGAAGGGAAGGGCCCGGTACTGGAAATGCCTGTTCTGGTAACAGAAACTAAGAAACTGGCAGTGATGAGGCCAGATAGGAATGTGGAAGTAAGCCTCTGTAAGGTCTATTGAAGAGAGGAGATCAACCTCCTGAACACTCTAGAATTGAATGCAAGGTCTGCATCTTAAAACACCTGTACGGGATGAATCTGTTCAAAACTTTGAGGTTGAGAATGGCTCGCCACCCCTCTGAGGCCTTTGGGATCACAAAGAGGCTAGAGTAGAAACCAATCCCTTGATCCACTGGAACCGGCTGAATGGCTCTGATGTCCACGAGGTGTTGAATGGCCGATTCCATCAGGGCCCATCTCGAAATATCCCTAGATATCGGGCAGGAGACAAAAAACCTTGGGGGTGGGGAGAGGAACTCCAGTTGGAGGCCTGATCTCACTGTCCTGAGCACCCAGGCATCCGATGTCGACTCCTTCCATCTGGAGGCAAAGAAGGTTAAATACCTCCAATGGGTGGGGAGAAGAGGCATTCACTTTGAGCATCGGAAAGAACGAGCTCCTCCTCCAAGCTGAGGACTCGGTCTGGTAGAAAGGATGATAGCAAGGAGCGGGACGGAACTCAGACTTCCTCCCTGATGAGGAGATAACCTTCCTCTTGTCCCTGGTTTCCACTAAGTATGGTTCCAGGGCATCACCAAACAACTTGTCCCTGGTGCAAGGGGTGGAGGCCAGCTTCCACTTTCGCTGGGAATCAGACTCCCAATTTTGCAGCCATAGGAGCCTCCTGGCTGCCACCAATGAGACCATGGCCCTTGTTGCAAATTTGGCTGAATTCAGTGTAGTGTCCGCCATGAATTCTGCCACCGTAATGATCTTGTTTAGGTCCTGATGTGACCTAAAATTGGATGGAGGAAGCCGATCTTGCAGTTGGCGCAGCCATTGCAGAGATGCCCTCGTGAAGTATGAGGCTGCTGTGGAAGCCCAGACTGCCCAAGCCGCTTCTTGGTGGGTGTGCTTGAGCGTTTGCTCTGACCTTTTGTCCTCAGCCTTGAGGACGTCTTCTGACTCAGTGGGGGTGCCCGATGTTGAGAACGAGGGGACCACTGGGGCATTCACAGCTGGAACCACGAGAGCATTGGCCAAGGAAGGACCCATGTTGTAAAACCGCTTGTCATGCAATGATGGCCGAGGCCCTGCCCCAGGGGAGGCACACTGTTTCTTAACCAAGTCCAGAAAGAGCAGAGGGGATGGAAGAATCTCTGTATGTACCACAGGCTTTGAGAACAGGGAGTCACCATGGCTAATTGGACAGTGACCAGGGCCTTATGGAGAATCGGTTTGAACAGAGAACTCTTAAAAACTGCTGCTGAGGGGGTTTGATCCGATCTAAGCCCTTCTTTGTCAGATAAATTAGGGTCCCTGATCTCCCCTTCCTCAGACATTAAGGAACAACTATGTTCAGAGGGGTTGGTGTAATCCTCTCCCCAATCCGATTGGGCCGATGAGAAACCGAACTGGGGTTGTCTGGGGAACCCCTTCTAAGCTGGGGGGACCCCTTGGGAATAGACCAGAGCCAAAGAGTGACCACCCCCTAAAAGGCAAAGGAATTGCTGAAGAATCTTCAGCTAGGCCCTGTCTGATGGCCACTGAGACCATATCCCTGATATCATCAGGCTTGCCCCCTGTGGAGTCCACGATGCAGGCCTGCAACAGTGGGGGTATAAGTAGCCTCAGGCCTAGGGCCTGCTTGAATAAACTGTCCAGGGGAGTAAGAGGGATCCAATCCCCAGGCAGCCTGTGGGAAGTTAGGCCCAGACCTACTTAAATCCTGGGGTAAAACTTCCTCCTCCACCCTCTCTGGAGACCAAGCTAAAAGATGGCTAGCAGCACTAGATTCAGCCTCCCCCACCCTGACTGTAACCTCTGGGCAAACCTGCACTTCCCCAAACTGCGAAGCCTGTTGCATTTGCAGCATGCCTTCTTTTTTCAGCTCTTGAGTTCTGATTTGAATGTCTTCTTGGGGGCCAGGGCCTTGGCTCTGATCTTTGCTGCAGCTTCTCTTGCAGAGTGACCTCTTTGTCTTCTTCTCTTCCTCCCTGGGCCTTGGGAACTCTGGGCTTGTTCCAGACCAGAAGGGTCTGACTGGGCCGATTCACTTTCCATTGCTAAAACAGGATAGACACAAGGGGTGTTGGAAACTTCCCCTATAGCAGTGCTGCCTGTTGTTAGAGCCAGGCGAGCTGTATTAGCTGTGAGGCCCAGGTAATGGCTGCTTCCACAAACAAAATGACCAACCGCCACCCAAAATGGCCACCCGCCACGTGCACTGTTCTTGGGATGGCCTGGTCTACTCACTCACTCCTTAGGCTCTGAAAAGCCCTGAGCAAACAGCAATCAAGTGGAAACAGTTGCGAAGCTCCGAAGATCAGCTGCAATCGCAGTTTCTTTCTTTCTTTTTTTTAAACAAACTTTATTGATTATAGAACTGAAATATCAAACAAACACATACATAACACACAGAAAAAAAAAGAAAAAAAGAAAATGATTAAAAACGAACAGTTCTACCATCGACAGTCTATGGTTCCTTGTTTGTTATCAATATTGGTGATATATTTACAAATACATCTTATTGCGAATGTATAATTACTACCTCTTTTACATTTTATGTTGTTTACTAATATATTTTCTATTTTTGTTCTATCCAGTCATACCAGCATTCCCAGCTTCTATAATATTCTGACATTTCTTTTTCCTTAAGTGCTAAGGTTAACTTATCCATCTCTGCACAGGCTGTTATCTTCTGAATAACCATTTCCTCTGTTGGGATATCTGTTTGTTTCCAACACTGTGCAAAGGTTATTCTGGCTGCAGTAAGAATATGCAGTATTATATATTTGACTTTTTAAGAAATTTGTCTATTAAATATCCCCAATAGGAAGAATTCTGGTTTTAATTCAATTTGCTCCGCTGTTATTTTCTCTAACAATTTTTTAATTCTATGCCAGTATCTTTGGGCTTCAGTGCAATCGCAGTTTCTTTCTTTTTTTTTGTTATTATTTTTTTTTCGGTTTTTTTTTTCATTCTTGTTTTTTCTTTTTCTTTTTTGATCGCAGTTTCTTAAAGGGGCAGTGCCGAGTTTCCCTGAAGCACAGCTCCACCGGATCCCTGGGAGCTGTGCAGAAGCCTTCTTTTTAGTTTTGAGGCTTTTGAAGAGATCGCTGTTGCTGAAACACGCTTTAAACTCTTTAATGCTTCCAGATGTACTATTCTGTAAACACCAAGCTGAGTCAAGCTGGGGAGCCAGCTAGGGGCTGGCATTTATATAGTTGCAGACTCAGCTTGGTGACATCAGAGGGAGGAGTCATACCTATCCTGGACTCTCATTGCAGCATGGATGAGAACAGTGTGATTCCAGGTTTTTACATTTCCATACAAACATGACCATAATTACATATCTATCTTACATATTCATTTTCTTATCGTATCATTACATTTTCCATTTTCTATAAATTTTCACTAGTCGTCTTATGTTTTTCACATTTATTTTATCCATTTTTAATTCATATCTTATTCTGTTTTTCTTTATATTCTTATCTTCTTTATATAATATCTTAAAATTCTTATTTCTTAATCTATTTTCATTATACTTTTATACTCTTATCTTTCATATTTACAATTTCATCACATATTTCATTATTCAGTAAATTCCATCTTAATTTTAATAATTCCAAACATTTTCCCCTTAGTTGCCCGTTTGAGTGCACCACCCTTTTATCTTATCCATCATTCAGTTAACTCCACTTTAACTCGTATTAAAAATTACCATAATATAATCATTTTTAGTTATCACCTAGGTACTACATATCACATATACATTTTAGATTAGATTCCACATGGTATTCTTTTCTTTATTCTAAGACATACATTTTTTCTAGTACATTGAACTTTTCAGCTAATTGTAGAAACTGATATTTGTCTTTTTAATACAATTCTCATAGTTCATTTTAACTATATTTTAATTTCATTTAATGTAATTAACGTTCTTATAATAGTCCCATCTCTACATGTATTCCAGTTAATTTAACAATAATTCTTAGAAAATAATCAAATAGGAAAAAAAACATCAGTTCCAATCATTCCATTTTTTACAATCTATATTTTTATACCACTTTATGCATTACCTTGTAGAATCCCCTTTCATATTCTCTGACTACCCATTATCTCTAGGTCTTCTAGCTATACAGCTTCTTTTCATTTTTTCTTTTTGGCATGTTCAAGTTCAGCTTTTAGTATGCCTATTTAGTGCCAATTATATAATTTAGTGTAATCCAATTAACACAGATACCTTCTTCTAGTTTCCTCTTTTAATTTAATTATTTTTACAGTTCAAAGCCACTTTTACATGTGTCCTATTTTTTTTTCACTCCCTCTGGTCACCACTTTTCCGATCCTTTTTTTTTTTTTAAAGTCTCTTTAAAGTTTTAAATCCGGGGTACCTTGTACTCAGATATTGCGCTTGGTTTGCCTGGTCTCCACACTGTCCATTTCTTCACCGCTCCTGCACAATCTTTGTCCCGGATAGCTCTCCTTCAGGGTGGCCATATTTTGCCACCGTTGCAGCCCGTCTTCGGGGGGAGTTTGCCTTGCCAATGAGGGGAGATGCGGCTCCCCTCAACCTGACAGGCAGTTTCCCCCTTCTTCCCCACCCCTCCAAGGTGGTTCTAGCCCCATTTGGAGCCCTCTAACAGGAACAACACGGATCGAAGCCACGCATGATCACGGTCTTTGGTTCATCCTCGAAGGAAATGCAACCAGAAGTCCAGGTTATTGTTATAGCATAGTCTTCTATTTCATTTCATTTCCCATTACTGCATTTGCAAGACCAGTAGTTTTCCATATAATCATAGGAAAAATGTACTTTAAACCATTAGCTGGCGCTCTTGCATCACTTTCCACTTTTTAAAGTTCTTTTATTTCCTTTTCGCTTGTATTTATTCCGCTAATTTTCAATCATTAGCTATTGTATCTTTAAATATAATCAATTCCAACAAGTCCAGCAATTTAGCCAATGCCTGATTAATGCCAATTTCTGTATCTTATTCCAAAATTAGTCTCTGATTCCGTTATAGTCCTTTTGTAGTTCAACTTTGTTTACCTTATAATTTCCTCTTTCCATTTGCCGCTGCCATGATTTTAAATGAGAGTTCTTTCCTTCTGTTTCTTGGGGTTATCTTGCCGGTATTTTGCCCGGTCACACGTCGCTCACCACTTCACTGCTCCAGCACTCACTTAAGTCCCGGATAGCTTCCTGTCTTCAAGGGAGCCATTAAAGACTGCTGCTACCACCTGTCTTCAAGGGGAGTATACCTAGCCAGGGAGGGGAGATGCGGCTCCCCTCAACCCAGCTGGCAGTCTGCCCCTCTCTCCCCAACCCTCCGAGGTGGATGCGGTTCTGGTGGGGACCCTCCGACAGGGTAAGCATGGATCGAAGCTGCGCACAATCATGGTCTTCAGTCCATCTCTGATGGAAGCGCCACCGGAAGTTGAGGCAGTTCTTTTTTATCTCCACTGACAAGCAGCCAGCTGAGCTAAAGACAGAAGAGGTACAGCTGTAGCTATGTGCCCTCTCCACTTCAAGCCTCTGGGCTTCCCAACTGCAGCTGTGCCTCTTCTGTCTCCAGCTCAGCCAGCTGCTCATCTGGTTGCTTCCATGTGCTTGGCCCCCCCACTCCTGGCTCGTAGCCCTCGGCTGCTTCCCCTCCTGACATGCCCAGCACTGGCTCATCCTACTCCAAACTAGCATCTGGAGAGGCGTCTGTGAAAATGTCCGGGGGAGTCATCACAACGGCATTCAAGGAGGGCTGAACTTTGATGTCTTGTACATACATAAGGATTCCAGACCAATTCCCTGCTTGAGTCTTCCCCCTGACTTAGCCAGTGTCTCTCCAAAATAACACCCTCTTCAAAAGAGCTCTCCCATTTTTCTGGGTCTGTGACAACTCACAGTGGCTGGGTGGGCATGGCTGGCTCGACGCCACTCGGTGCAGCTGATTCAGGAACAGCCAGCTGGACGTGGCTTTGTAGGCATGGCCAGGTAGTTGCAACCAGCTTGCCCCTGCTGACTTGGGACAGCTGGTGTCATGCCTCCGTTGGAGTCTGAATCTGCGGGGGAAGATGAGCTGGAACAAGAGCCAACAGAGATCGAGAGGGAGGCTCCATTGGCTTTAGAGGAAACTGGAGAAGGGCAGTGTCAGTCCAGGCAAGGCTTTTCTGAATTAGTAAGGCCTGCAGACAGGGAGGAACAGGAGAGACAGAGCTCAGGAGAAGAGCAAGGACTACCCCCTCCTAATCCTAGAACAAGGAGGGAAGAGAGAAGGTGAGATCAACGCAGATTGAGCGGGCTACAAGGGAGGAGAATGTCCCACCCCCTTTCACAAGGCACACCTGGGGACTGAGATGTAAGGAGGTGCCAGTGGGAGGGGCATTTGTCAGGAAGAAGCGTTGAATCTGTGGAGCCTTGTGTGCACTTGCCAACGCCTGGAGATTGCTGTACTCTGTCTGCTGGGGCTTGCCCGGTTTGCCTGCTTCACTGAATTTCTTGCTCTGGTTACTGTTTGGGCTAACCTGGCTTACTGAACTGCTGGTCCTGGTTTCTGTGTGGCTAACCTTGCTTACTGGACTACTCGCAGCCAGAGGCTTCTGAAGGTGCATGTGAGAGCTTTGCTCCAGGACTTGTAGTGAATGTGGGGACGTTTGGGGGCACAGTTGGAGCAATAAAGGGGAGTTAGATCTGTTCTCTGGTTTTGTTGCTTTCGTGCCACACCCCGGGTCATCACAGCTGGGTCAGCATGGAACAAGTCACACTAGCTAAATCGATGTGGAGACAACTCTGTGCCCCATAATCTTCTCGCCTCCCCAAACTGCCAGCAGCCAAGCGCATGGACATGCGCACACTCCCATACACACCGCATTCCAAGTTTGGGTACTTTTTTTTAAAAAAAATGAATTTTATTAATTTTCAATAAACAAACATACACAAACAAAACACAAAACATAAAAACATAAAACTTCTTCTTGGAAAGCGGCCTAGTCCCGGGTTACATCTTTTGGTACAGACATAAATCAAGTTCATGCTCACTTTATATACCATTTCATATCTTATTTACCATTCTATATTTTCTGTTATGACTCCCCTTCAAAATTCAAACGAACAAAACAGAAAGCAGCCGTTTCACAATTAAATCAAACGGAAAGAAGTCTTACAAGATAACGGCTGGCAGAAACCTCAATCCACAGCATAAATCTTTACTCTGTCCAGCAAACCAGTCCTGGCAATAAATCTCCAGTCTCAGAGCTTCTTGCTGTAACGTCCTCACTCAAATAGTCACTTTGTTCCTGGCGAGTTGCACCAGCCCAGCTGTGTCCTTTTATACTCATTGAGGCAACGTGCTAATTTACTGACTCACTCTCCTCATTCGCTCCAGCTGATTTTGCCTTCTCAACCGTCTTCTGTTTTTTACATTTAACCACAAATTTTCCTCATCTCCAGTAGAAGACTCTCTCAAAACTTCCCTGTCAGCCATTCCCGGCTGTTGATCAGATAAGGAACCAGAGGAGGTCAAAGGTCCTGACAATTCTAATACATCAGGTCTGTCGTCCTTTGTCACGTCCATCTCCTCATCCTGGTTATCAGTCCAATCACTGAGCCATGCCGGCTCATATTTTTCTGCCATGACCTCCTCACTTGAACTCATACCAGTCACAGGAGCTGAATCCAAGCCCGGAGCCACAACAATTTTCTATATGGCTTCTCCCCTCTTTTCACTCTCTTAATTCTATTTTATTTATTTCATCTTGGTTTAGATCATTATACTGATATCTTTTGTCCGTTCTGTAATCATCTATTTTTCTTTTCTTATTAACACAATATTTCTCCTGTAATTACTAATTGAAGTATTACGCCTTTATATCTTTCCCCTAAATTTAACACTTAAAATAATATATAATTCTCATTCTGATTCTGCTTAGCACATTCTAAAACTACCTACTACATTTTAAGATAGAAAAATAATAAATTTATAATATAATTGAAACAATAATCCATAGTATATTAAACTTTATCATTTATGCATTTTTCGTATTTTGTTAAATCATATAAAGATCCAGTTTTCTAACATTGTTTCAAGTAAAGATACAAGATACAATTTTATGTACTTTTGCAGAATCTCTTTTGTAATCCTAGTCTTTTTACCCCCCCACCCCCGTCTCTTAATCTCCACCCTCTTGGTCTCCACTCTCTTCTATAAACACAAGCTATTTCATTTAACCCTTTCTTCTTTTTAAACTTTCTCTTCCTGGGGTCTATCTTTCCCCTAAATTTAACACTTAAGATAATATATAATTTCCATTCTGATTCTGCTTAGTACATTCTACATACATTTTAAAATAAGAAAATAATAATATAGTTGAAACAATAATCCAAAGCAAATTAAACTCTATCATTAAATATTAAACATTTTACATATTCCCTTTAATATTTTATTAAATCATATAATATTCCAATTTTCTAACTCTATTTCAAATACAATACTACAATACAATCTTGTGTGCTTTTGCAGAATCTCTTTTTTAATTGTATTTTACCCTTTGTCTCTGAAAAAGATCTGTTTTTTTACATCTTGTTTCAAGCCTTTGTAACTTTTCTTCCCTTTTTCCCTTCCTTTCTTGTCCAATCTAGCCTTTTTACCCCCCATCTCTTAATCTCCACCCTCTTAATCTCCCCTCTCTGTTGTATTCCTCTTTTCTGTTGCTTTCTGACATTGTATCGATTTTTCACCTTATTTTTCTTTTTTTTGGTTGTTTTTTTAAGTCTTGAATTCTCCATTCTTTTCCCCCTCTTTCCCTTTTCTTCCTCAACTAAAGTTATTTGTTCATTAAAGATGGCTTCTTCTTCATCCCAGCTTTCTTGTTGTTGTAATTCCTGGTAGGTAGAAATCGCCATTTCCAAAAAGTGAAAAACAGATCCAGAAGAGCCCTTCCCTTCTTGTTCCTCTTCTCTTAACTTTTGAAATTCCATTTTCAATTCTTCAACAGATAATAGTTTCCAAAAGTCCCAAAGTCACCAAGCAACCCTAATCAACACAAACTGTTTCATTTAGCACTTTCTTCTTTATATACTTTCTCTTCTTGGGGTAGAATCAATTGCAAAGTTCCAAAATGTATTTTTTAGAAGTCCTATTACAGTTTGTCTCTGGTCTTACAAGCTCCAAGCAATCTCCTCCAGCAAAGTCTTAATATAAGTTCTTTATCTCTCCCTTCCCACTTATAGCAAAAAAAGAATTTTTAAATTTTTGATTCCAATGTTCAGAAATCTTTAATATCCCCTTGGTTTTATTTTTCAAATTTAATTACCTTCTGTTGCCAAGACGGGTTTTTCCGATTTCCTTCTGCTATTTCCGTAGGGAAGGAGAATGAGAAAAAAAAAAAACTTTCCCTTTTAACTTTCTTCTGCCGCTTTTTACGATCTTCTTAGGGGACAATGTATCTTTAAGTAAATTGAATTTCCAGGGTATTTAGATGTTACTTGTTATCCCAGTTCAGCCAAAAACTTTAACTTTCTCAGCTTCCTCCTGCACAGTCTTGTCCGAATGAAAGTTTCTTTGTGGCAGCCATTGCTGACTGCCGCTCCACCGCTTTTGGAAAAAGGAGTAAAGCCAGCTGAGGAGGGGGGTTGCGATCCCCCCGGACCTCTGTTGGGCCTCCTCTATCTTCAGTCACCTCTATGGGGTGACTATTAACCCCCAAATCCAGCTGGATCGGGGGCACGCCAGCGGCGAGTGTGACAGGAACCGCGCACAATCCTGGATTCCTGCCGCCGCCGAAGCCTTTCAAACTGGAAGTCCAAGTTTGGGTACTTTTATCCACAGAGGAAGGAGAGGTCCTTCTCACCAAACCCAGGCATGATTGGCAGCTTGCTAGCTCAGATGTGGATAAAAGTCTCCAAGCTTGCAGTGGTGTGTGTGCGTGCATGTGCTGTACGTAGCATGCCAGAGGAGACATTCTCCCAATCCCAGATATCAGAGCGCTGGTGTTTCCCAATCCAGGGCCCCCTCCTGGCAAAGCAGGAGACTGAGGATGATGTTGCTGCACGTGGAAGCATGGAGGAGAAAGTTTGCAGGAAGCAATTTCCTCTGAGTCCAACTTCTGCCTTGACATCTCTAGACAGAGAAGGAGGGGGTGGCAAGGGAGCTGCGTGGGAGAGGCCTGCCAGGCAAAGCATGAGACAGAGGGCACCGCTGCATGTGGAGGTGCAGAGTCCAACTTTTTTGGGGGGGTATATGCTTTATTTGCAGTTTTTCTTTAACAACCAACATAATTTGTGGAAAGTGTAATGACTGGGTCAATACATTTTTTTACGCAGTGCTGACAATAATAATACAGTTACTCATACATAGTTTTTATCTTCCAACTTCTAACCTTAATATACTCATAATTATAATATATTTTATATATCGATATATATACTATACTATTATCTTCCCCCCCACTTGTTGAGGTTCTTCCATATTCACCTCTGTATCTTTAAACAATACTGTTCTCTCTTCATAATACTATATTTAAACATCAATTACATTTCTTCATACAATGTGTTTGTCGACCCCTGTTAAATCATCAATATTTTAGTATTTAAAATATTACTCAAAGTCTACCGTTTCCAAAATCTCAATTTTCTATAAACACCAATGAAACCATTTATTAATAAAACTCAATAGCTCCCAAGATTATATCTCCGAGTCCCCTGAATTTGTAATCCTAAAAACTATGAGTTCCAATATATTTTTTGCCCACTGTTAATCATGATAGTACATTTAGGTATGCCTAATCAGAGTCTTCCACCTCCTAACCTGATATATTTATGGTTATAATAAATTCTATTATGTATTTACATATGTATTGCTATTTTCCCAGTTTATCCATTAGTTTTGAATACAATCAGATTATTACAGAAACGTATGTCTCTATCCGTCATCTCTCAGTCTTTTTAGAATTCCATCATTTATTGATATTTTGATGATTCTTTTATATTTCTCTCTTGGGATCCTATATTTCTTTCTAACATTTCTACACAGACTGAATGTTCCCTCTGCCTTTACCCTTATCTCCTTCTGCTGCATCATTTGGATATCCATCCATAAACCTTACATTATTTTGGGAAAGTTCTCCTTTTTTTTTCTCTATACTGGTGTACACTTTTAGGGGATTATTAGATTCTTCGTATTTATTGTTATTGTCTTTTCATTGTTTTTATTTTTTTGTAGCTTATTTTGATTTATCTCCTCCCCCACTCCTTCTGATTTCTCATCTGTCATCTGAATATTTTGTTCATCTTTTCCCACCATTTGTTGAGGGTCTTCTACATTTCTACACTTGAATGTTGGCATAAAATTTCCCTCCTTCAGCTCCTGCGAGGGACACGCAAATCCTGGAGGGGTAGGTGAAGATGTGGGGAAGCCTGAGAAGAAGTTTGACAGTGGCGACGGTTGGCAGCTTTGAGGGAGACCTCATTTGCTATAGCATGTGAGAGATCTGCCATTTCGATGGTGGACTGAAGCCACGGCGCTCTCACTCAGGAAGCTACAAGAGTATGAACAGCATTTTTGACATCAAACAGCAGATCGGATCAGAGTGTGAAGAAGGTGGAAAGTGAAAGTTGAGGAGAAAAAGCGGTGGATAGGAGATGGCAGAACTGTGAGTCTTAATATAGCGGACAAAGGTCTGAGTGGGAAATGGCGATCTGGTGGTGAAAGCAAGGAGCTTTTAAGACAGAGAATTGGAGCCGATGTATTTGGTTACTGAAGATTATGACACTATTTGGATTTGATTTGATTAAAACAGAGTATTTGGAGTGGATTAAAAAAGTGTATTTAAGAAATTCGGAGTATAACTAGATGGATTTGTGATTTGAAAGTGAAGAAGA
Organism: Pseudonaja textilis; assembly: GCF_900518735.1. The sequence continues at coordinate 22,470 of NW_020770335.1, forward strand.
ACAGTGGAAGAAAGAGACAGGATTGGATTTAGGAATGGAAGTGACCATCTGAGTGTGCAGATGAGGAAAAAGAAGAGAAGCTGTTGCAACGGACTCCGATTAAGGTTTGATTGAATTTATTAGGAATCTTAAAACTCAAATGCTATGAAATTGTGAGAAGATTGATTAATTGTTATATTGATTATGATAGATTATTATTATCCAATGAAATAAGTAAGATTTAGTGATAAGAATTTAGCTATACCTATTTTTATATTTATTTCTTGCTTTAAATAAATATCTACAGTTAATGAGTAAATATATACAGTATATAACACAGTTGATTAAAGACAATTTTAAAAAGCATTAATCTTAGGGATAAGTAAAATACGAAGTAGAAATTGACCTTCTGTCTTATTCTACCTCATTCCCTTCATAATGTTTTCTTTTTCCTTTTTCTCTCTTCCTCTTCTCTTTTCTTTTTTGTGACTTACTTAATGTTTAACTTTAATATAAGATAGAATAAAATTTTGAAGTAGTGGTAACTGATTTAGATACATAGCACTATAGATAAGATACGTGAAGAGATATATATTAAGGAGGGCTACTGAATAGAACTGACCAAATAGTGAATAGTAAAGTGGGAAGAAATATATAATAAAGTTAAGAACATGGCCAGCATCACGACAATGACTCTGAAAGGGAAAAAAACGATCTCCAGCTCATCAGTGTCCATTGCATCTCCAGTGGGCCAAAAAACAATAGAGGGAATGCTGAGTACGGAAAAAGCAAGTGGTACTGTCAGCATGCGAACAATGCCAACAACACTTTTAGCCATCCAGGAAACTATGCTTAAAATGCAGGAGACAATGTTCAACAATTATACAGATTTGAAGACAGAAATGGGAGAGATGAAAGGCAATATTCAAAAACTGGATGAAAACATAGGAACGATTCAGCAGACAATGGAGAAGAATGAAAAAAAATTAAAAATATAGAAATTAAAGCAGAACAAACAGATAAGAAATTGGAAGGGATGGACAGAAAAGTAACAGAGATGAACAGAGATTTGGAAGACTTGATAATCCATTTGGAAATGGAACGCACAGCATTCTATTTGAGGTTCCAGAATGTCCCAGAATCTAAGGATGAAGATCTAGGAGCCATAATGTCTCAACTAATAGCAGAAGCACTGCAGAGGAATCACCAAGAGATCATAAAAGAACTTGATGAGATTTTTCGAATCCACATGAACTGCGTGAGGCGAACCAAACTGCCAAGGGAGGTCCACATTAGGTTCGCCAGAAAAAATGTGAGAGACATATTATATAAAATTACAAAGGACGAGCCGATGGTTTACAAAGAAAAAGAAATCATAACCTTAAAACAGATCCCAAGGTGGGTGAGAGAGTTAAGGAAGGATTACAGATCTCTGGCGGCACTCCTGAATAAACAAAATATTTGGTTCCAATGGCTGGTGCCAGAAGGAATGCTGGTGATGTGGCAAGAAAGAAGAATAAAAATTGATAACATCAACAAGGTGCAAGAATTCTACGACCAGCTGGTAGAAATAGAAGAACGGAGTATTTTGCCTTTTGCAAAGGCAAAAGCCGTTTGAAACCAGGCTTATATTCCCTAGAGGGAGGGGCCATTAATTAGCATTCTTACTCCCGAGTCGCCTGTGCTGCTCTTCCATGAATCATCCTGCTCTCACTCACACCCAGCACAGGCTTCTTGGGAACGTTGTCTTGATTGCTGCCGGTGAACCACAAAAGCACAGGAGACCCTACACCATTTCTGACAGAGGGGAGTCCAATCTCTTCTTGAAAGTCTCAATTGATGGTGCTCCCACAACCTCCGAGGGCAAGCTGTTCCATTGGTTGATTGTTCTCACTGTCAGAAAGTTTCTCCTTATTTCCAGGTTAAATCTCTCCTTGTTCACTTTCCATCCATTATTCCTTGTCTGGCCTTCAGTTGCTTTAGAAAATAGCTTGACCCCTTCCTTTTGTGTGGCAGCCCCTCAAATATTGAAACACTGCTTTCATGTCTCCCCTGGTCCTTCTCTTTACTAGACTAGCTAAGCCCAGTTCCTGCAACCATTCATTGTATGTTTTAGCCTCCAGTCCCCTAATCATCCTGGTTGCTCTTCTCTACTTTTTCTAGAGTCTCAACATCTTTTTATAATGTGGTGAACAAAACTGAATGCAGTACTCTAGGTGTGGTCTTACTAAGGCTTTATAGAGTGGTATTAGTACCTCACTTGATCTCGATAGTATCCCTCTGTTAATGCAATTTAGGATTGCATTGGCTTTTTGGGCTGCTGCTGCACACTACTGGCTCATATTTAGCTGGTTGTCCACTAAGACTCCAAGATCCCTCTCACAGTTACTGCCATTGAGCCTGGTTTCACCCAGTCTATATGTGTGCTTTTGTTTTTTCTTGCCTAAGTGTAGAACTTTACTTTTCTCTACATTGAATTTCATTTTGTTAAATACGGCCCAGTGTTCTAGTCTGTCAAGATCCATCTGGATCTTGACCCTATGTTCTTGGGTGTTAGCTATTCCTGCCATCTTAGTATATCATCTGCAAATTTGGTAAGTTCCCCTTCTATTCCCACATCTATGTCATTAATGAAGATATTGAAGAGTACTGGGCCTAAGACG
>NW_020770336.1:0-25104 GCF_900518735.1 Pseudonaja textilis
TTTCTACAGCTCAGTGTTGGCTTTGAGTTTTCTCAGGGAGAGAGAAGAGTTTATCCTTCCTTCTTCCAGATTAATCTCAAGGAATATACTCAGTATGTAGGTTTAGTCCAGCTACTCCTTTATTTCCAGTGGAACTGGGTTGAGCTTTAGGCCCCTGAAGATGACAGGGGAGAACATTACATTTCAACTCTGACTCCAGTGCTCAAGAAGAAGGAAATCTGCCTGGCCTTCACTCTAATTCTGGAATTGGATAATTTTGAAATAACTCAGAACAACTTTATTTTCAATGTCTTTACCTGGTCTAAGGCAGAATTATTTATCACGTTTGCAGACTCAACTGTTATTACCACTGTAATGTGGGTGGTACATTTTTTTTGAAAAATTCAAAAAATTAACCTTTAGAAAAGTTTGTATCTTCACTTCCCATTGGAAACTTGGTGTGGAGGAATCTGAATACCCATTGCCATATATAAAACTTTTACATGGGGTCTTGCATTTTAGGGACCACTGCGAGGATGTCTCAAAATTCAGCCACTTCCTCCTGTCTTTAGACCCCTTGAACCCTCAAGGAGATGTGTTTCTCCTTCCATGATGGGAATATGTCTTTGGCTGCAAGATCCATAAATTAGGAAAGATCCCTCCAAAGGGAGAAAAGCCAATGTATAGGAAAGGAAAATGTGCAGAATCTGCTCAATTACATTTTTGAAAGGAGCATGAAAGGAGAAAGTTACAATATCTACAATGCTGTTTATGCTCTGGCACATGCTTTGCATGCAATGTATGGCTCCAAAGTTTGACCGAGCATCATGAGGCTTGGAAAGAGGACCTCAAATGTCCAGTCATGGCAGGTAATTTCTGAGGCTTTTGACTCAGTCCACAGATGCTTAGAATGGAAATTCCCCATATGAATGTTTCACTTCCTGATTAAATGCCTGCAAACTCCCATATCAATTCATCTGAGACCCCATCTGAGATGCTTCCTTAAACATGGCCCAGTAGATCAAACATTGTCCCTGCATTCTGCAGCCTTTCGCAAGAAGCTAGAGAAAATCAGTGGAATTTTCGATGGCTCTGAAAGAAATTATTTATTTATTTCAAACATTCATTTATCAGTTAACAAGATCTTGGGGCAAAGGAACTATTGGAAAGTATTACAAGTATTACAAGAAGAAAAGCCTAAAATTAAATTTAGATTGTGGAATTCAAATTCTGGTATTTTGATCAAATTGGAGTTGGAAAGCATGTCCAGCGATAAAGGGGAAACTTTCAGTTTCAGAGTTAAATACACCTGATTCCTCAGTTCACCACTACGAGATGGAACTATCTGCTCAAATATAAACCCATCTTCTCAAGATGGCCATTATGTGATGGTAGAAGCTATGACATCTCACTTGTGGCTCTAGCCCAAATACTCCAACATCTGAAGGTCTCTTTTATTTCAGATTCTCACCTATTTGAGGAACTTGCAGTTCAATAACAGTGCTGGAGATGAAGTCACCTTCTCAGAAGATGGACTGGGATCTGCTCGTTATGATCTTCTCAACTTGGTTGACTTCTCCAATCAATCTTTTGTCCCCATTAAGGTTGGGCAAGTAAATCCTGAGGCTTCTCCAGGCCAGGATTTCACCATTAAATATGATGGAATCATCTGGGCTGCAAAGGTGGGCTTCAGAGAAATGTTACAAGAAGAAAGAAAGATGCATTCTCTTACTGAGATGCAGAACAACTTTCTAACTTGAGCAATAATCAAGCCAGAAATTAGGGCAGTCATTTGATGACATTTTTCATTATTGTGATTTTTTATGAGATTGGCATGAAATCCTATCTTCCAGCAAAACCTTTCAGTTTACCAATTTAAACTGCCGTGGTCACAGAGTATTTCCTGATCCTCAGCACTTCCTGGCAGGATAGCTGTAGGGCAGACTTTATAAATGTCCAACTTGGATTTCCACTCTAACAACAAATTGCAGAGTTTGGAATAAATATAAAACAAGTTTCTAGATGAAGTTGCCTCTTTGGATGGCCCCCTCAAGAAGCTTTTTTAAAAGAAAAGAAATGGCGGCAAAACCAGACTGATGGATGTATGGTAACCTATCATATTTCAACTCTGGTGGACCTATATGAAAGTTGAGGGAAGAACTTGAATTAGAAGGTTATGTTTAATTTTGCTTTACACATCAACAACTGAAAGAATGATTTAAATCAGATAAAAAGAGTTTCAGGTTTGATTTTGCTAAAAATGAATTGGAAATATTACTGCATGGTAGTGATGAATATAATATTACTAAGATTTATAAAAATGTTATTGAAATTGAATTTGGAAAGTGAACATGTAAAACATTGTATGATTCAGTGGGCAAAGAATTTTGGATATAATTGATGCTCCAGTAATATATAGATGAAAGGTTTAAAATTTACACTACACTATAATTTAAAAGAATTTTTAATAAGATGTTATATTGCTGGTATTTAACACCGGATAACTTATCCAGAATGTATAAGGGTATTTCAACGGAATGTTGGAAGTGTAAAAGCTAAGAAGCAACTTTTTACCATTGATGGTGGACATCAAATCAATCCAATTCAAACCTTTATTGTATGGTTACATATATTGTATGGTTACATGTATTGTATGTACCCAACATGTATACTATGAGATTGAAGCAATTACTGAGACAAGGCTGGATAAGAGCTTGAAGAGCTCTTAAGATAAGATAAGATATCGACATATATCAAAATACACACACTGGGAAGGATGCCAAACTCAAATAAGAATGGACAGACTAAAAATATTGTCACACTTTGTTTCCAGCACTGGCCCTTGTACAGTCTATCCTTTTAAACAGTTCTCACAGCTGCAGCCCATGAAAGGGATCAAGGCTATCAGAAATTGATAGTCACTTAACAGTTGGGTTGGAAATATATAAACCAGGATAGACATTTAATACTGTTTCTTTAAGGGAACGCAGTAATTGCAATTGGGTGTGGTTCCTCAAACGGCCATAAGATGGAGTCAGAAATCTGGTTTCCTGGCTGTTCTATTGTTGCTATGAGTTGCTTGTTGCTAGATGTTCTGATGTTCGCTGTTTTTGATTCCTGCTGGTCGTTGTTCTTCTTGGATTGCTGTGAATCTATTTCGTGAACTGTTTATGATGCTGGACTTTGTTATTTGGATTATCCCTGGACTGAAAACTGACTGCTTTAACCGTGTATGACTTGGACTGTTTGTTGGACTTTGCTTAACCATTTACTGGAAGTAAAATCTACATTTTACTATTCAGTATATCTGTGTGCTGGTCGTGTGTTATGCAACATTACTCTCACTACGTCTCCCTGTGTGTACTGATTCTCCTAACGGGGTATTACCTCAACACAGGTTATGGACCCAGGCCATACCAATCTCAAATAACTGAGAGTTAGTGTGAATACACAGGACCGATTGTTTTTGCTGAGATACTTGGTCCTAAAAAACCTAGTTTAGGAGGTGTCTGCTATATTTTGATTATTATGGATCATTACTCATGGTACGGTTTCTGCTATTTAATAAAAAATTAAACAGAAACATTCCAAAATTTCTTTAATTGGCTAAGGTTTGCGAAAGAAAAATGAAATGTAGGGTAATGACTTTAGTTACTGATAACGGGACTGAGTTTATTAATAATAGATTCCAAACGATGTTAAAATTGGCTGGTGTTGTGCCTAAATGTTCTGCACCTTACAAACCACAAAATAACTCATTTATAGAATGAAGGGGACAAACATTACAAGCTATTTCAAGTTAGGTCAACAATAGACAGTCTAAAGTTTTTGAGGTTTGGGGAAGAAACCATAAAGTCTGGTAGAGTATTCCAGGCTTTTACCACTCTGTTGCTGAACAGAGTGTATTTCCTGCAATCAAGTTTGATGTAATTTAACTTGAGAAGGGAGGGAGTGGGGGGAAGGAAGGAAGAAAGGAAGGAAGGAAGAAAGGAAGGAAGGAAGGAAGGAAGGAAGGAAGGAAGGAAGGAAGGAAGGAAGGAAGGAAGGAAGGAAGGGAAATAATACCCATTCCTAAGAGGCCTGTAACGGACGTGCAAGAGAACACCATCGTCCCTACTGTCCCTGTCCCACCTTCCCCATTCACCTGCACCTACTTCCTGCATTCCCACGAATGCCTACACCCATACCCATTATACTGTAAGTGATTGACAAATCAAATCAAATCAATAAAATAAATAAATGTTTGATAATTGGTCTAGCAAATTTCTTGTATACTCTAGTTAGTAGTGAAATATTACCAGAGAAAAAGCTACGATTATTTATTTATTATTTATTTATTTATTTTGATTTAATCCTTACAAAACAATAGGTATAAGTATATTTATTCCACCAGATAAAGTATGACTGCACCAATTATCACATTAAAAAAGAGGAACACCTTTTACGCACGAATTCCTCCTGTGCTTTCTACAATTTTGTAAACAACAAACTAAAAGACTGAAGGTCCATCCCACCCCTGAAAGGACCTAATGGTAAAGACTGCAATGATGACACCATTAAAGCCAACATCTTTAACACATTCTTTGGCTCAGTATTTGTAAACAGCAATGGATCATGCCCAGTATTTCCTAGTCGAACCACAAACAACTACAATGATCTAATACATATCAATTTTACAGAAGACAAATGTTGAAAAAGCACTAGGCAATCTAAAACCATCTCTATCTATTAGACCAGATGGAATATGTGCCTACTTCTTAAAAAAAGCTATCCACTGCCCATAGCAGAAACTCTAAGCATAATCTTTGAAAAATCTTTCAGGACCAGCTCCTTGCCTAACCTATGGTCACAATCCACAGTCATCCCCATCTTCAAAAGGGGAGACCCCAGCCTAGCTGAAAATTACAGACCAATCTTCTAATGCTGCATCACTTGTAAAGTCATGGAATCAATTATTAACCAATCCATTATCCTCCACTTAGAGACAAACAACCTACTCTCTAATAAACAAATTGGTTTCAGAAAAAAAAACTATCCTGTAATCTGCAACAATAACACTGTAAAAACATATGGACTACACAAATTGATCAGGGCAAACAATAGACGCAATCTACACAGACTTCTGTAAAGCCTTTGATTCAGTGGTACACGACTAACTACTCCTAAAACTAAAATCTTACGGTATCTCTGGACAACTGCATAACTGGATAGAAGCATTCCTGTCAAACAGATAAGAAATGGTCAAAATTAGGAGTGTCCTGTCAAATTCTGTACCTGTCAATAGTGGTGTCCCCCAAGGCAATGTTCAAGGACTAACTCTTTTCATACCCTAGACAAATGACCTCTGGGATCGTATTAAGAGCAACTGCATTCTCTTTGCTGATGATGTAAAGCTATTCAATACCACAGAGAATACTGCTGCCCTTCAAAAAGACCTTGACTATGTATAAGAATGGTCAAACAAATGGCAACTTCAAATCTCAACAAATAAATGCTCTGTCCTACATATTGGCAAAAGAAATCAGAAAATAAAATACAGGCTGAATAGTCCAGAACTTGATGATTCAAACTCTGTCAAGGACTTTGGAGTTCTCATCTCTAACGATCTAAGTACTAGAACCCACCGTAACTACATAGCCAAAAAAGGCATTAAAGTTGTTAACCTAATCTTACATAGCTTTTTTTCTGGTAATATTACACTAATAAATAAAGCATACAAAACATTTGCTAGACCAATACTCGAATACAACTCATCAGTCTGGAACCCACATTAACTATCTGATATTGGCACAGTTGAGAAAGTCCAGAAATATTTCACAAGAAGAGTTCTCCACTCCTCTACTCGTTGTAGAATACCTTATGCCACCAGACTCAAAATTCCAGACCTAGAAAATCTCGAACTACGCTGCCTTCGGTCCGAACTAAGTATAGTATATAAAATCATACATTGCAGTGTCCTACCTGTCAATGAATACTTCAGCTTCAACTATAACAACACAAGAGCAAACAATAAATACAAATGCAAGGTTAATAGCACCAATCTTAATTGCACAAAATACAACTTCAGCAACAGAGTGGTCATTGTCTGGAATACTCTACGTGACTCTGTGGTTTCTTCCCCAACCCCCCAACCCCCCAAATTTAACCTTAGACTGTTTACTATTGACCTCACCCCTTTCCTAAGAGGCCTGTAGGGGGTGTGCCTAAGTGCACCAGCATGCCTACCATCCCTTTCCTATTGTTTCTTTTTATTTTTCTTATAAGTATCTATCTCATGTATTCAAAACTATTTTTTATTGATACCTATTATCTTGTAAGCAATTGACAAAAATTAAACTATCTTCTCTCCTGTCCTCTCCTCTCCTTCCTCTATTCTATTCTATTCTATTCTATTCTGTTCTGTTCTGTTCTGTTCTGTTCTGTTCTATCAATTGTCCTGTCAGGAAATTTCTCTTTAGTTCTAGTTGGATCACTCCTTGATAAGGTTCAATCCATTACTTCTCCTCCTGCCTTCAGGTGCTTTAGAGAAGAGGTTGACAGACTTTTCTCTGTGACAGCCCATCAAATATTGGTTCAGGGAGGTCAAATTCACAACTTCACCATGACTCCATCTGCTCTGGACATGACAAGAAACACAAGAAATGTTTTTTCTCCCAATTGGGTGTATGAGAAGCTATTGCTACAAGAACAGAAACTTGCTTTTTCTTGCAATCACCAGAAGTACAGTAATTGTGAGTGTATCCCCTGTAGATTTCTAGATACAAAAACTTCCAAGTTGTAAAAACATGTCTGAGTTCTCCAGATGGGGGTAAAAGATGAGACCTTAGCCTGTCTTGCAAAAGGCTCATTCCTGGGTTTGAAGAGACTCAGGTGTCTTTGTTTCCTTTATAATCACAGCCCAAACACAGATAAGAGGAAGCATCTTTGCTGTAAATTTGTTCTGTGGCCATCCAGGTGATATAGGTGGTGTCTGATCTGCTAAAGCTCTAGTGAAATTTCAAGTTCAACCTTCAAATCAGTTTCTACCTAAACTTTTATTTCTGTCCTAGGAGGGAAGTTGACAAGAATTACCAGGTAGGAATGATGCTATGGTTGATGCTGATGCTCTTCTGGCTCCTGGCTCCAACTACAGCAAAGAGGCTACAAACCATGTGTGTGTTCAGGGATTATATCCCATTAAAGGAACGCTGCTATAGGCCTGGTGATCATATTATTGGTGGAAATTTGCCATTGGGAGGAAGTTTTGATTCTACTGTCCCTGAATTTAAGACATCAAATCTTGTTTTAGATAATAGGTAAGTTTCAGCTGGACCTCTTTCAAAAATACTTCTAGTATTTTGCACTGTCTTAGTGTAATATACATCTTCTCCTTTTCTCAGTAAAATAGCAAGCTCCTAAAATAAGCTGCAATTCTGAACTTCAGAAAACTAGATACTTCAAAAGAAATTCTTTATTGAAAGGAGTAACCCAGATACTAGCAAAAGCAGAGTCTAAGATACCCCCAGGCATACAGGAAGAGATAAATGAATGGGGATTTAGTCAACCAAAGAAACAACATGTTAATCCCCCTCCCCTTTTTGGGGAATGAATCTTAGAAAAGTTTTTCAGGAAGTTCCTCTCAGAGCTGATATTTTTCTGGTTACTTCTCCTCTTGGTATCTCTCCAAGAGGTGACAAGGTTCCAGGCATCTGGCTGCAGTTATATATCGTGTGCAAGTTATACAGATTCAATACAAGTTATGCAGATTCAGTACAAGTTATACAGATTCAATACAATATTGAGGTTACATCAAAAGGGTTACTTGTACCAACTCTCCCCACCCTTCTTCTTCTATTATAGAATGGCAGCATTCAGGTTTAGCTGAGAAAGATCCTAAAAAAAAAACCCAAACCCAATTTGGATGTTGCTGCAACAAACCAAACACCGAAGCAAACTCTACAAGCAAACAATCTTAACTGTAATATTCCCTGTATTTCTCACACTATAGACCCATCCCCAGTAACTACCAGCAGATCCTTGCATTGATGTTTGCTGTCTCCCAGGTCAATAAGGATTTTCTTCTACTCCCCAACATCACCCTTGGCTTCCACATCTATGGCCATTTCCAGAGGGAGATAGTTATTTCCTTAAAAAGCCTCTCCATGCTCTCCTCAAAAGGCCAAGTGGTTCCAGGTTACAAATGTGGCTGGAAGGGCACTCTGTTCTCCATCATTGGTGGCCTCAACCCCAAATCCTCGAGGCAGATGGATTCCATCTTCAGCATCTTTAAGGTCTCACAGGTAAGACAGCTCTCTTGGATATAGTAAGGAGTAGACAGAAATCAGAAAGTTACTCAAAAGCAGAGAGGAAGGGGTTGGGGAGGCATATCCTGAGCATGTGACTCTTAGTTAATTGTTTATTAAAAAGTGGCCATCATTTTAGTGCCATTTATTCTCTGAATCCGATTGTTAGTTTTTTTTTCTTTTGTCTTCCACTATACCTCAACCAATAAAAACGTGTAACTGGTGATCCCTAAAGTGAACGTCAACTTTTACTTTGTTTTTGAACAAATAATTTCATTTCCTCCAGCTTGGTGTTGGCTTTGAGTTCTCTCAGGGAGAGAGAAGAGTTTATCCTTCCTTCTTCCGGATTAATCCTAAAGAATCTTATCAATATGTGGGTTTAGTCCAGCTGCTCCTACATTTCCGGTGGAACTGGATTGGGCTTATGGCCCCTGAAGATGAGAGGGGAGAAGGTTTAATCTCAGCTCTGACCCCAATGCTCCAGGAGAAGGAGATCTGCGTGGCTTTCTCTGAAAGGTTGAAATCACATAATTTTGAGATTATAGTGAAAACATTATCTCTCAGTTTCAAGACTTGGTCAAAAACTGAAGTGATTCTTCTTTTTGGAGACTATGATTGTAGTTTAAGTGTACAAGCAATTTTGGTATTCCATGTAAAATCAAGCAAGACAACATTTCAGAATGTTTGGATCTTAACCTCCCATTGGAAACTTAGTATAGAGGAATCTAAAAACACATTATTATTTGTAAAGTCTTTCCATGGAGTCTTGCATTTCAGAGACCACACCGGGGATGTCTCAGAATTCAATCATTTTGTTCTGTCTTTAGACCCTTTGAACCCCCAAGGAGATGTCTTTCTCCCTCGATGGTGGGGATTGGTTTTTGGCTGCAAAATCCATAAATCAGGAGAGATCCCACCAAAGGGGGAAAAACAATGTACAGGAAAGGAGAATGTGCAGAATCTGCCCAATTACATTTTTGAAACCAGAATGACAGGTGAAAGTTACAATATCTACAATGCCATTTATGCTGTGGCACATGCATTACATGCAATGTTTGGATCCAGAGCCCGACCAACCGTGATGAGGTTTGCAAAGAGGACCCCAAATATCCAATCATGGCAGGTAATTTCTGTGCTTTCTCAGAGAGGAAGATTCCCATATGCATTTCTTCAGTTACTGATTCAGTATCCGCATGTTATCATATCAATGCATCTTAAAAGCAATTATTAGAAAAATATGAGTTAAGAATAATGTTTTGTTGGAAGAGTTTAGAGAGGGGTGAACAGAGAAGTGAAGGTTCATTGAAATGTTTAAAAATATGTGCAGCTAATGTTGGAAATGTAGTCAAAAGATGCGCTTATTTTATCATGTGGCCTTGTGATTAAAAAAAAAATTCTGGGCAAAAATAAACAGATGGCTATAAAAGATAATAGGGAAACATGTAGATTTTATAGCTGAACTTTTATTAGGGATGATACCAGAAAAAATTGATCAGAAAAGTATGTATTTAGTATCACATGTCTTAACAGCAGTGAAGATTATTTTTGTACAACATTGGAAAGATGAAGAAAGACCGCAAGAAGAAGAGATAGTTAAGAAGATACTAGATTCTGCAGGAACGGATAGGCTTACATTGAAAATTAAACAGAAAGAAGACACAGAATATGATCCGAAATGGAACTTATTTTACCAGTGGTTTGAGAGTAAGAATGGAATTTCTACTGTTAAGCAAATTAAATACCCAGAAAACACATTTATTAAGCACTATGAAATGTCATTAATGGAAAATTAATAAAAGTTATTACAAAAATAAGAGAAAAGAAGAAAGACCTTCATAAAGTCCTGAAAGGCTTCAGTGTTTACTGGGTTTCAGGAGGTAACCATGACAGGGGGTAGAAGCCAACTGAGACCACAACAACAATCTGTCTAGGTTTGAGAAAGAAGCTTCAAGAAGTCAGAAGAAATCCTAATTGGCATATTTGCAGAACAACCTCCATTTCCGTCAGCATGTAACCTGAATCCAACTTGTAGAAAGACACTCAGTTCATTTTCATCCTGGTTTATGTTTCTATAGTTTAACATCCTACTTGGCCCTTTCCCCCATTTGTTCAGCTTTCTGCTTATTGCACTGCTCAGCTTGTGTGAATGCAGCCACCTGAGCACATAAAGAAGAACTCAAAATAGTCTTAATGGGTTGTTGGTCTCAAACCCATCAGACTTTTCTGCATTACTGGATAAACCTTGAACTTCTCTGAACAGTGAAGAGACAAATCAGGGCAAGCACTTCCTTTTCCTTGACTCCATTTCATCAAACATGGTTCCTGCATTCTGCTCTGTTCGAGTCTCAGATAGAAAAAAATCAAAGGAATAGTACTCTGTTTCCATACAAATAATTTAATTGTTGCTACAGTGAATTTATCAGTTACAAGACCTTGGGATAAAGTAAATATTTCAAACTACATGTAATCAAATATCTCAGGAGAAAAAGCACATGATTACATTTGGAATGTGGAACTGAAATTTTTCGTATCTGCTTATTCTGGTATAGCTTTATTTGAAGAAACCCTGATACAAAGGACCAATGATAAAGATTTTTTTTTTTGTAGTTTCAGAGTAAATACTTGGTGTTACTCCAGATTCCTCAATTCTCCACCAAGAGAATCCATTAGCTTTTCAAACATAAATTCATCTTCTCAAAATTGTCACCATGTTCTGATAGAAGCCATAATAGTAGCTCTAACAAAATACTCCTATTTCTAAAAATCACGTTTATTTCAGATTCTTCCCTATTTGGGCAACGTGCAGTTCAACAACAGTGCTGGAGATGAAGTCTTCTTCGCAGAAGATGGACTGAGATCTGCTCGTTATGACCTTCTCAATTGGCTTTTCCTCCCCAATCAATCTTTTGTCCCCATGAAAGTTGGGCAAGTGAATCCTGAGGCTCCCCCAGGCCAGGATTTCACCATTAAGTCTGATGGAATTGTCTGGGCCACAAAGGTGAGCTGCAAGGAAATGTTGTAAATTCTGGGAAAGATTCATTCTCTTCCTGAAATGCAGAACATCCTTCTAACTCAATTGAGTCAGAAATCATGGCAGTCATTTTGTGACAAAGCTGCTTTTCATGTAAGACATTTGAGGTCTGATTTGTGTCATTCCACAAAGGGAACAATTTCGGTTTGAAATACTGGATGCAATTACAGCAAAAAACAATCATTTCCATGGACCATTATTGCTCAGTTGCATCCTCATAGTTCTTTCTTTTAGAAATGCTATGCTTCATCCACAAGCCTTCCTTTGCAGGATGAAACCCCAGGTCCAATCTCCAGTATCTGTTGTTGGATTGGGAATTTCACTGGCCTGTATCCCCTAGCAGCTGTTCCTGGTTTTTGATAGACAATGGTGAACAATTTGTTTAGAAGAGATTCCGAGCATAGAAATAGGAATGTGGGAACCAATTAAATAATTCATTGGTATTTCTCTTTCAGACCATCGCCTTTGCCAGGTGTGGCAGGAAAAGGTGCCAGGCAGGAGAAAGGAGAAGAGTTCCTGAGGGCAAGCAAGTTTGCTGCTACCAGTGTGACGCTTGTCCAGAAGGGACCTTTTCTAATCAGACAGGTAGACCAGACTTTAAACCTTAATCCTCCAGAATCAAAGGAAGACATTCGTTAAATCAATCTATTTTTGTTCTTGTTGTCATTTTTGATGAGATTGATGTCCATTCATAGTGCCCTATCACAGAGGACACTTTTCCTAATCCTCAGCAATTGCTATTAGGATAGATTGAGGGCAGAATTTGTGAATCCCCAACATGCATTTCCACTCTAACATCCAATTGGGAAAACCAACTTCCAATGTTTTCCTGAGGTAGTTTGGTGTGTGATCCAAAGGTTTAATTTTTATCATTTAGTGCATGCTTCTTCCATCAGTTCTATCAACCTCTGAGGAAATAGACCTGCCAGAGAAAAAGGAGATCCATCTATCTATACCGTTTTGATAGAAGAGGATCAAAAAAGTCTGAAAGAACAAATCTGAAGTACAAAACTGAGAGGTTAAGGCAGGGATATTATACACCGAATTAATGTAGCAGCATTCCTGGATAACAGATCTGTCATTCTTCTCTTGTTTCCAATATAAAGTGAGAGCTAAAAGAGGTAGGAATCTCAACCTGAAAGCCTCATTACCCATGGAAGTGCACATTGAATGGATAGCTGGAATTGAACAAATCCTCATCACTGGTTAATCAGTATCTCTTTTAGATGCCCCATAAATTGCAGAGTGGGTTCTTTATTTAATCCATTTGTAGGTAAGTCAATAGCAGAAAGGAAATATGCATATCAAAAACAAAGAATTTTGATTTCAGATGCAGTTCATTGTGAACGCTGCCCAGAAGACCAATTTCCCAACAAGGACAAGGACCAATGCATTGCCAAGAAGATCCTATTCCTTGCTTACCAAGACACCCTGGGACACACATTAGTTTTTCTTGCTCTTTTTCTATCTGGGATAACTTCTGCAGTCCTGCTGATTTTCTATAAACATCATGACACACCGATTGTCAAAGCCAACAACCGAGGTCTCAGCTACATCCTCCTAGTCTCCCTTCTGCTCTGCTTCCTCTGCTCCTTCCTCTTCATTGGTCAACCAAGGAAGCTCACCTGTCTCTTCCAACAATCTGCCTTTGCCATTCTCTTTTCTCTTGCAGTTTCCTCTGTGTTGGCAAAGACTGTCATGGTGGTTCTGGCCTTCATGGCTACCAAGCCAGGGAACAAGACAAGGAAACTCTTAGGAAAACCACTGACCAACTCCATTATCATAGTCTGTCCCCTGGTCCAAGCCCTTCTTTGTGCCACTTGGCTTGGATCCTCTCCCCCATTTCTTAATTTGGACTTCCACTCCTTGTTTGGAGAGATCATCTTGGAATGTAAGCAAGGCTCAGCTGTAATGTTTTATGCTGTCCTCTCTTACCTAGGACTTTTGGCTCTTGTCAGTTTCACAGTGGCATTTCTAGCTAGGAAATTGCCTGACAGCTTTAATGAAGCCAAGTTTATTACTTTTAGCATGCTAGTCTTTTGCAGTGTTTGGATCACCTTCCTCCCTACCTACCTGAGCACCAAAGGGAAGTCCATGGTGGTAGTGGAGATCTTCTCCATCTTGGCCTCTGGGGCTGGTCTCTTGGTTTGTATCTTTCTTCCCAAATGCTATGTTATAATACTGAGGCCCCATCTTAATTGTAAAGAAAATATAGTAAGAAACAAGAATTTCTAATTAATGCTAGGATTAGCCTCATTTCTATTTATCTTTGTGGCATATTTAAAATGTGATAAAATTTTAATAAATGATGACGTGAAGGAGGAATTTGTCCATAAAAGGATTCCTTACCAAGTTCTGCAACTGCTTACAATATTCCTGTGATCAGTCTTTTGTTTTTCATGTTTTCAAAGTGTCCTTAGCGAGATCCAATGCCCTGTATGTATGGAAAACTTGTTATTCAAGATGTGTTTCTTATTTCAGATATTTCTAAGTTTATATGGGAAAGGAAAAAAACCAAGAATTGCATACAAACTAGATCAAGATGCTAAGGAAAAGGTGGGTGGGTGGGTTTACCCGACCTGAAATTGTATTTTGAGCCATATTGTCTGCCCTGGTTAAAAGAGTGGGTGAATCTCCAGAATAAGAGATTACCTGAATTAGAGGGCCACCAATTAAGGTTTGGATGGCACAGTTATTTATGGTATGAATATAGTTAAGGTTGATTTTAATAATCACTTTGCTAGAAGTGCAATACTAAGAGTTTGGAATAAATATAAAAGAAGGTTTTATACAAAGTTGCCTCTTTGGATGTCCCCACCCACTCAAGAAGCTTTTTTTTTTTTTTTAAGAATTGGTAGTGAAGCCAGACAGATGGACGTACGGTAACATATTATCTTTCAACTCTGGTGAAGTTAAATTAAAGTTGAGGGAAGAATTTGAATTAGACAGTTATGCTTGGCATTGCTTTACATATCAACAACTGAAAGAACGATTTAAATTGGATAAAAAAGAGTTGTGGGTTTGATTTTACTAAAAATGAATTGGAAATCTTACTGCCTGGTAGTGATGATGGGTTTTCTGCTAAAATAAAACAAGATCATACACATGTGTGAAAGTAAATCAGGAACCCTGTAACTGTGGAGTCTGTCTGGCAAGAACAAATAATTCTTATCCACAGGAAATATGTGTCAGTCGGTGCTCCATTCAAAATCCAAGAAAGAAATACTTAGACTCCATGAATTAGAGAAAAAAATTCTTCTACTGAAGAATGAAGTGGTAGCATCAGTAGGATTCCAAATCTGAGAAATTAGGCATGCAGATCACATATACAAAGTGATGGACTTGTTCCCATCCCCCATAGTTCAAAAGATTCTTCCAATTAAAAGTTCTGAATATGATAATGTGGACATCTTCAGCTGGTGATGAGGCCTCTGTCCATTGACCTTGGCATATTTTGATAAAAGTTTGCAGCTGCGCAGAGAAAAGAAATCTAAGCAAGTAATAGAAACCTAAAAGCAGGAATTTATACTTCCCCCCACTCTTCATTTACACAACACAAGAATGTAACACCTCCAGCTCTCTTCCCAGACAAATCTCCCCTCCTCCCCCTGTTACTTATGGCAGCCAAAAGATGCAAAGCAGTAGTAGAAAATCTTGAAGGTTGACATTCGGCCTTCCTAGAAAAAAAACATTAGTCCTGCAAGAGAGGAAAGAAAAACATAAAAGAGACTGATTAATAATCAAATACATTTCTAGGGTTTATCAGGATACTTTGTGCGAAAGTCTTTGATCAGCTTATGGGCTCTAACATCCTTCCCATTGACCCACTCAGCTTGGGAAGAAGGGAAATGTTTCCATGCTACGAGGTATTGGAGGCTACCCCTCCATTTTCGAGAATCCAAAATTTCTTTGACTTCAAAATGTTGTTCACCTTCAATCAGCAATGCTGTAGGAGGATCAGTCTGTCTTGGTCTCAGACCAGAAGTGTGTTCAGGTTTCAACAAACTAACATGGAAAACCAGATGAATTCATCGAGGAGTTTTTGGTAGTGTCAATTGGACTGTTACAGGATTCGTGATCCATTCAATCGTGAAAGAACCTACATATTTAGGACCAAGTTTCTTCAACTTTTGAGTGGTTTGTAAGTATTTGGTGGACAGGAAAACTTGTGACCCACTTAATAGGACGTCTTTGGAGCTCTCTTTTTATCGCAAACTTCTTATGAAATTGATGTGCGTCATCTAATGCTTTACGGGCGAATGGCCAATTAAGCTGGAGTTGAGATATCCATTCATCTAGCGACTGGATGTTAGTTCTTTCACGAGGAAGCTCAGGTATGGGTACAAAGTCTTGTCCCGATGCCACTTTAAAAGGGGTGAACCCAGTACTACTATGAACAGAATTGTTGTATGCCACTTCAGCAAATGGCAATAAGTCAGCCCAATTGCTCCTGGGTGGAGCCTATTAACTTCAGGAACTCCCTCCAAAAGTTCGAGGTGAACTGAACCCCTCGGTCAGAAATTATACATTCAAGAATGCCATGCAGTCTATAGACATGTAGTATAAACAGTTTAGCCAACGATTTTGCAGAGGGAATCTTAGAACAAGGTATGAAATACACTTGTTTGGAAACCAAATCAGTTACTACCCAAATAACCATGTTTCCGGTCCTCTCGGGTAACTACTATAAAGTCTATAAAGATTTCCCTCCACAGAGCCGTTGGCCTAGCCACATTTAGTAACAGCCCTGCTGGCTTACCAGGAGGGCCTTTTGTTGAGGCACAAACTGAGCAGCTAGCCACATAAGATTCAATGTCCTTTTTCAATGTAGGCCACCAGAATTGTCGCTCAATGAGGTGTAAGGTTTTCATGAATCCAAAGTGACCAGCCGCTTTAGAGTCATGAGCTTGTTGCAATATTTGGCTTCTCAATGTCTCCGGTACATACAACTTCTCTCCCATCCAGGCCAAACCGTCTCTAACTGTACAGTTATTTGAATGAGCCAGAAACCATTCATCAAGTTTTAGGGCCTCCTTTAATTTTGCCATCAAAACATTCAATAAATCGACTTCTTGTTTCTTCTTTTGCACTCTAGTGACCACCAGGGTGGCTAGATGTTTGGTCGAGACAATCGGCTGTATCACTTCCTGGCGAACACTGTTATATTGAGGCAGTCTTGATAAAGCATCTGCCATAAAATTCCTTCCCCCCGGGATGTACTTCAGTGAAAAGTTAAACCGCTTAAAATACTGGGCCCACCAAACTTGTTTAGGAAACAGTTTTCGAGGCGTTTTTAAGGCCTCCAAGTTCTTATGGTCAGTCCATACCTCAAACGGCTGTTTCGCTCCTTCCAAGAAATGTCTCCATGTCAATAGAGCCCAGCAAACTGCAAAAGCTTCCTTTTCCCAGATGGCCCACCTCCTTTCAGTTTCAGTTAGTTTACGGGAGGTGTAGGCACAGGGTTGTAAAGTTCCCTTCTCATTGATTTGAAGTAATACCGTTCCAACAGCTACATCACTCGCATCGGCTTGGATTACAAACGGGGCATCCATGTCCGGGTGCTTTAGCACTGGTACTGCAGTGAACAGTCGCTTCAGCTTTTCAAAGGCGGCTTGGCATTCCATGGACCACTCCAGCAACTTGCTAGGCTTTGGTTTTTGCCTCCCCCTTTGTTTTTAAAAGATTGGTGACAGGCATTGCTATTTTAGCAAAAGACGGGATGAATTGCCGGTAAAAGTTGGCAAATCCCATAAAGCTTTGAAGTTGATTTCGGGTGCATGGTGGGGCCCACTCCAACATAGCCCGCACCTTCTCTGGATCCATTTCAATGCCCTCGTGTGAAATGTGATACCCCAAATAATTGATTTTCTCCTGGTGGAACTCACATTTGGACAGTTTAGCATACAATTTAGCAGCTCGCAGTTTCTGCAGTACTGAACGCACCAGTTTCACATGTTCATTCTAAGTTTCCGTGTAAATAAAGATGTCACCAAAGTAAACCAAACCCCCCTTGTATAAATGTTCATGCAACACCTGATTGATCATCTGCATGAATATGGCTGGAGCCCCTTGTAGGCCAAATGGGAGAACATTGAACTGGAAACAACCCATTGGGAAGTTAAAAGTGGTTTTCCATTCATCTCCTTCTTTAATTCGAATTCGGTAGTACACCTCTCTCAAGTCCAACTTCATGAAAATTTTCCCTTTAGCCAAGTGGGCTAACATGTCCTTCATCAGGAGGAGTGGGTACATGTTTTCCACAGAAATTGCTTTCAGGTTTCTATAGTCCACTACCAAAACGCTTGGAGCCAGATTTCTTTTCACGGAAGAGTACTGGGGCCGCTACCCGAGGTCTAGCAGGTTGGATGAAACCACGTTTCAAATTTTTATTGATAAATGATCACAACTCTTCCAATTCCCGTGGTGTCATCGAATATAGCTTCGGTTTTGGGAGCGTCATCCCAGGCAAAATTTCAATACTACAATCTGTTGACCAATGAGGGGGAAGCTCATCTGAAGCCTTTTCACTGAACACTTCTTTTAAGTCCCAATATTCTTTCGGAATTTTTTCCTACCCCTCCAAGTCCTCGGTACCTGTAGAGGCTAGCTCAACTGGATTCTGAAGCTTCTGCTGGGATTGCCCCTCCCCTTCCGGTCACTGATTGGTGTGTATGCGCAATGACCCCTTCTTCCAGTTCACATGGAGGTTCCACTTCCGGAGCGAGGGCAATCCCAGAATTAACGGTTGCTCCATCCCAGGGGCCACAATAAAACACAGTCTCTTTATGCTCCCCCATGGTCATTTCTAGGGGTTCCGTTATGAAACGTGCAGAGCAACCTCCCGCCACTGACCCATCCAATTGGCAAAAGGCTATGGGCATTTCTAAAGTTCTCAGTCTGATGCCCATTTCCTCAACTACTTTCATGTTGATTACACATCTCATGCACCCAGAGTCTAGCAAGGCCAACACAATCTATTCACAAACAAAACTCTAGCATTTCTGGATAATAGATCTATCAGTCTATTGTGGGTTCCATTATAAAAAAGGAGAAATAACAAGCAGCTACCCAAGATGGAAAGCCACTCATGGAAGGGCACAGTGAATGGGTAGCTGGAACAGAATCCTCGTCTCAGGCTAATCTTTCACCAGGATCATGGTAAATGATTTGCTCTTTCTCTGCCCCATAAATGGCACATGCGTTCTTTCATCACTCCTTTTATGAGTTGGTCATCTGCAGAAAGGAAACACCTCTATCACCTTTGTGCAAGGGATAATGTACATTGCAGTTTCTCAAAAAATCCTTAGACAAAGACTTTTGATTTCAGATGCAGCTCACTGTGAACCCTGCCCAGAAGACCAATTTCCCAACAAGGACAAGGACCAATACATTGCCAAGGAGATCCGCTTCTTTACCTATCAAGACACCCTGGGATATATTTTATTTTTTCTTACTTTTTTCCTCTCAGTGATCACAATAGCAGTTCTGGCAATTTTTCTTAAATATTATGACACCAATCATCAAGGCCAACAATTGAGACCTCACCTACAACCACGTTGTCTCCTTCCTGCTCTGCTTCCTTTGCTCCTTCCTCTTCATTGATCAACCAGGGAAGCTCACCTGTCTCTTCCAACAATCTGCCTTTGCCATTCTCTTTGCCCTTGCAGTTTCCTCTGTGTTGGCAAAGACTGTTATGGTGGTTCTGGCCTTCATGGCCACCAAGCCAGGGAACAAGACAAGGAAACTCTTAGGAAAACCACTGACCAACTCCATTATCATAGCCTGTCCCCTGGTCCAAGCCCTTCTTTGTGCCACTTGGCTTGGATCCTCTCCCCCATTTCTTAATTTGGACTTCCACTCCTTGTTTGGAGAGGTCATCTTGGAATGTAAGCAAGGCTCAACTGTAATGTTTTATGCTGTCCTCTCTTACCTAGGACTTTTGGCTCTTGTCAGTTTCACAGTGGCATTTCTAGCTAGGAAATTTCCTGATAGTTTTAATGAAGCCAAGTTCATTACTTTTAGCATGTTGGTCTTTTGCAGTGTTTGGATCTCCTTCCTCTCTCCCTACCTGAACACCAAAGGGAAGTCTATGGTGGCTATGGAGATCTCTATTTTGGCCTCTGGAGCTGCTCTATTGGTTTGTATCTTTTTCCCCAAATGCTACATTATTCTGCTGAGGCCTGATCTGAATTGTAGAGAAAATACAGTAAGAAATAAGAATTTGTAATGCTAGGATTAGCCTCATTTATATTTGTCTTTGTGGCATGTTTAGAATGTGATAGGATTTCTAATAAACGATGACTTGAAGGAGGGATTTGTCCATAAAAGAATTCCTTATCAAGTTCTGCAACTGCTTACAATATTCCTGTGGTCAGTCTTTTGTTTTTCATGTTTTTCATGTTTTAGTCAGGTTCAACACCATGTATGGAAGGAAAACCGTGTTTATTATTTCACATATTTCTAAGTTTATATGGCAATGGAAAAAAAACCAAGAAGTAGATACAAATTACTACAAAATGTGAAGGAAAGGGGGGGGGGTTGGTTTACCACACCTGAAATTGAATTTTGTGGCATTTTGTCTGGCCTGGTTAAAAAAGTTGGTGAGCCTCCAGATTAAGAGGCTCCTTGTATTAGAGGGCCACGAAATAAGGTTTGGATGTCAGAGTTATTTATGGTGTAATAAAGTTAAAGTTAATGTTGATTTTAATAATCACTTTGCTAGAGGTGCCATACTAAGAGTTTGGAATAAATATAAAACAAGTTTCTAGAAGATGTTGCCTCTTTGGATGTCCCCCCCAAGAAGCTTTTTTTAAAGAAAAGAAGTGGCGGCAAAACCAGACTGATGGACGTATGGTAACCTATCATATTTCAACTCTGGTGGACCTATCTGAAAGTTGAGGGAAGAACTTGAATTAGAAGGTTATGTTTACTTTTGCTTTACATATCAACAACTGAAAGAATGATTTAAATCAGATAAAAAGAGTTTCAGGTTTGATTTTGCTAAAAATGAATTGGAAATATTACTGCATGGTAGTGCTGAATATATTATTACTAAGATTTATAAAAATGTTATTGAAATTGAATTTGGAAAGTCAATATGTAAAACATTGTATGATTCAGTGGGCAAGAAAATTTGGATATAATTGATGCTTCAGTAATATGTAGATGAAAGGTTTAAAATTTACAGTACACTATAATTTAAAAGAATTTTTAATAAGATGTTATATTGCTGGCATTTAACACCAGATAACTTATCCAGAATATATAAGGGTATTTCAAATGAATGTTGGAAGGGTAAAAGCTAAGAAGCAACTTTTTACCATTGATGGTGGACATCAAATCAATCCAATTCAAACCTTTATTGTATGGTTACATATATTGTATGGTTACATGTATTGTATGTATCCAACATGTGTACTATGAGATTGGTTGAGTTTGCTTTCATGTAACCCTCCCAACAGAATACAACTCACAGTGAAAGTCAGAAAATCCCTAAGACTAAGAAAATCGTGCTAACAAACACACAATCCTATTGCATCATGTGAACTTATTGCACATTATGCCAGCCACGCAAATCAATCATACTATGTTGGTTTAGAGTTATTTTCCAGTCACTAGTCTGACAGTGTGATGACCCAGGTTGAAATACACAAGCAACAGAGTCACAAAAACAGATGAAGTCTCTATAATTCCTTCAACTTGGCTTTAAAGCTCCAAATATCATTTACTGGAGACAAACAACACCCCACAAACAGTTACGAAAAGAAAGAACATCCATTCATACTCAAAATACATATAAATTATAAATAGAAAAGAACAACACAAACCACACTGAAGCAATTACTGAGACAAGGCTGAATAAGAGCTTGAAGAGCTCTTAAAATAAGATAAGATATCCACAGATATCAAAATACACACACTGGGAAGGATGCCAAACTCAGATAAGAATGGACAGACTAGAAATATTTTCACACTTTGTTTCCAGCACTGGCCCTCGTACATTCCATCCTTTTAAACAGTCTTCACAGTTGCAGCCCATGAAAGGGATCAAGGCTATCAAAAATTGATAGTCACTTAACAATTGGGTTGGAAATACATAAACCAGGATAGACATTTAATACTGTCTCTTTAAGGGAATTCAGTAATTGTAATTGGGTGTGGTTCCTCAAACGGCCATAAGATGGAGCCAGAAACCTGGTTTCCTCGCTGTTCCATTGTTGCTGTGAGGTGCTTGTTACTAGATGGTCTGATGTTCACTGTTTTTGATTCCTGCATTTTTCCTATTGACTATTGCTAATCATTCTTCTTGGATTGCTGTGAGTCAATTTAATGATCTGTTTATGATACTGGACTTTGTTATTTGGATTATCCCTGGACTGAAAACTGACTGCTTTAACCGTGTATGACGTGGACTGTTTGTTGGACTTTGCTTAACTGTTTACTGGAAGTAAAAACCTACATTTTACTATTCAGTGTATCTGTTTGCTGGTCGTGTGTTATGCAACATTACTCTCACTCCGTCTCCCTGTCTGCACTCATTCTCCTAACGGGGAATTACCTCAACACTGCTTATGGACCCAGGCCATACCAAGCTCAGAAAACTGAGAGTTAGTGTGAATACGCAGTACTGGTTGTTTTTGCATTCTCCTATCGGGGGAATTACCTTACCAAAGGCCCTTTCCTTCCGCATAGACCATGCCATTCATGTTTCTCCCTTATCCTCTCCTCCCTGCATGCCCTCAGATGAAGAGGGGATGGTTCTGGTTCTCCCTCTGACTTCACAATGGGCCTGTGCCCTTCCCCAGTTTCCTCCACAACTTCCAGAGCCACACTTCCACTCCCTGTTGGCTCTTCCTCCTCTCCCTCAAAGTCAGAGTCCAACGGGGCCATGACAGAAACCCTATGGATAAAAACTTTTCTTCAGGTTGTCTGTGCAGCTACCTCTGCTTCTATACCTTTCTTCCCAGTGGTAGGTGGAGAAAGAAGGGCTGATCAGGGTGCGAGTCGTGTGAGTTGACATGTGATAAAGCAAATAAATTTTGGAGTAAGATTCATATTAAATACAGAAAATTCTTAAAACAAAAATCAAAATGGAACCAGAAACTTTTCTTTAGGGTTTAATGGAAGAGGACTTTGAGAAAAAACTTGGAACTTGGATCTTATATATACAGCAGCAAGACTATTATACACACAAAAATAGAAGGACATTTTGATTCCCACTATGGATGAATGGATACAGAAGTTGATAAATTTGGCAGAAATGGCTAAATCAGTTATTTTGGTTAAAGGAAAGAATAGAAGTACTTTTGTCTCCACATGGAGACTACTTGTGAGCTTGAAGTGGAAAAAAATGAAACTTTGACTTTGGGGTTTTATCAATGAGACTGATATGTTTTTATAGAAATGACTAATTTATATTATTATGGGAAAACAAAAAGTTGTGTTTTGATGTTAATGCTTTATTTTATTGCAACAGAGGGAGATGGAAGACAATATTTTTTCTTTTCTTTTCCCCAATTTCTCTCCCCCTTCCTCCCTACTGTGTTTTCTATTTACTTTTCTATTTTGTATTTCATCTTATGACCTAATAAAAATTGTTAAACTGGAAAAAAAACACATGTGTTTATTATTTCGAGGAGGAAATTTTCTTATTTTGTTCCTTATTTTATTTAGTTTATTTTAAGGTAGTGTTTTAAAGGATTGGGTTCAATATCAGGATTTATCGGCAGCACTGATTGTTAGGAATCTGTCCACCAATTAGTTGAGTGGCAATATATAAGCCAACAATGTATGATTGTAGCATGAAGACTCAAGGTCCATCCCAACCCTGAAAAGACGTAATGGTAAAGACTGCAATGATGACACCATTAAAGCCAACATCTTTAATACATTCTTTGGCTAAGTATTTGTAAATAGCAATGGATCATGCCCAATATTTCCTAGTCAAACTACAGACAACTACAATGATCTAATACATATTGATTTTACAGAAGACAATGTTCAAAAAGCACTACGCAATCTAAAACCCTCTCTATCTATTGGAGGGGACAGAATATGTTCCTACTTCTTAAAAAAGCTATCCACTGCCATAGCAGAACCTCTAAAGACCAGCTCCTTGCCTAACCTATGGTCATAAGCCACATTCATCCCCTTCTTCCAAAAGGGAGACGCCAGCCAACTGAAAATTAGAGACCAATTTCCTAATGCTGCATCACCTGTAAAGTCATGGAATCAATTATTAACCAATCCATTATCCTCCACTTTGAGACAAACAACCTACTCTTTAATAAACAATTTGGTTTCAGAAAAAAACTATCCTGTAATCTGCAATTCTTACACTGCAAAAACATATGGACTACAAAACTCGATCAGGGAAAAAAAATACACTGAATCTATATAGACTTCTGTAAAGCCTTTGATTCAGTGGTACACGAAAAACTACTCCTAAAACTAAAATCTTATTCTATCTCTGGACAACTGAATAACTGGATAGAAGCATTCCTGTCAAACAGATAACAAATGGTCAAAATTGGGAGTGTCCTGTCAAATTCTGTACCTGTCAATAATGGTGTCCCCCAAGGCAGTGTTCTAGGACCAACTCTATTCATACTCTACACAAATGACCTCTATGATCATATCAAGAGCAACTGCATTCTCTTCACTGATGATGTAAAGCTATTCAATACCACAGAGAATACTGCTACCCTTTAAAAAGACCTTGACTATGTATCAGAATGGTCAAACTAATGGCAACTTCAAATCTCAACAAATAAATGCTCTGTCCTACATATTGGCAAAAAAAATATCAGAAAATAAAATACAGGCTGAATAGTCAAGGCCTTGTTGATGATACAAACTCTGTCAAGGATCTTGGAGTACTCATCTCAAGTGACCCAAGTGCTAGAGCCCACTGTAACTACATAGCCAAAAAGATGTTAAGAGTTGTTAACCTAATCTTATGTAGCTTTTTCTCTGGTAATATTACACTACTAACTAGAGCACACAAAACATTTGCTAGACCAATACTCGAATACAGTTCATCAGTCTGGAACCCACATTAAGTATCTGATATTGGCACAGTTGAGAAAGTCCAGAAATATTTCACAAGAAGAGTTCTCTACTCCTCTACTCGTTGCAGAATACCTTATGCCACCAGACTCAAAATTCTAGACCTAGAAAATCTAGAACTACGCCACTTTTGGTACGATCTAAGCATAGTATATAAAATCATACATTGCAGTGTCCTACCTGTCAATGAATACTTCAGCTTCAACCATAACAACACAAGAGCAAACAATAGATACAAATGCAAGGTTAATAGCACCAAACATGATTGCACAAAATACAACTTCAGCAAGAGTGGTCAATGTCTGGAATACTCTACGTGACTCTGTGGTTTCTTCCCCAAACCCCCCAAAATTTAACCTTAGACTGTCTACTCTTGACCTCACCCCTTTCCTAAGAGGCCTGTAGGGGCATTCATAAGTGCACCAACATGCCTACCATCCCTTTCCTATTGTTTCTTTTTATTTTTCTTATAAGTGTCTATATCATGAATTCAAAACTATGTTTTTACTGATAGCTTTTATCTTGTAAGAAATTGAGAAAAATAAACAAATAAACAAAAAATAAACAAACAATTAGATAAATAAAATTGTCTCCTCTCCTCCCCCTCCTCTATTCTGTTCTGTTCTGTTCTATTGTATTCTATTCTATCAATTGTCGTGTCAGGATATTTCTCCTTAGTTCTAGTTGGATCACTTCCTGATAAGGTTCAATCCATTACTTCTCCTCCTGCCTTCAGGTGCTTTA
>NW_020770337.1:0-25093 GCF_900518735.1 Pseudonaja textilis
GACCCTTTATTCCCTGAATAAAGCCTGTTCCACTTATGCTCTGGTCTGAGCCTCTCATTACTTCGATCCACAACACTTCCCTTGCCTAACCTAAACAAATCTGGGGATAGGAAGGTAGAGAGATTGAAAGGCTATTAAAATTGCTCCACCAAAAGCATTCCTTTGAATGCAATTCTGTGGAATTTCGTCCTTGCCAGTGCTTTGACTTACACTGGGTGGTCCTGGAGAAATCTTTCTGACAGTTTTATGTATTGGATTTCCATGACTAAACCTTTCTCAATTGTAATCACCCTATCCTCTTTCATCAGCAATATCTGAACAACATTTTTAATGCTGCCAACAGTTCATTTCCTAGAAAAAAATAAACCATTGCTTACTAGTATAGGCCTTGATATTAATTTCTCAGTACACATTATCTGTAGCTTTTTTGTTTTTATCAGGTCTAAATGCTGTCAGCTGAGAATTCATTCTGTATTTCTTAACTCTCTCATCTTGTTCTTCCCTTGTTTTTTTCTTTTCTTTTTTTAGAGATGTGGAACTTAGTAGGGCTCAAAGAGAATACAATAGTGGGAGAGTAGACACACATAGACCCACAAATATTATACTGCATAAAGAAAGCAAATATACATTTCAAATCAGCCTTGGGCAGTATCAGCAAATATAGTCTTAGCTTCAGTATCTTGTGAAATCAACATTATCCTCCTTCTCTTCTTGTGAAGGATATAATCATTGTGAATTTAGACATCCACTAATTTCTTTCTATTTATCCTGATATAAACCCAACTGAAATACATCTCTATACTTTCAATCACTCTGACTTATGAAGCCTCATCTTACACATGGAAATCACTTGGTTATTATCATATCAAGTTCTTTATTAACTGAAACAAAGAGCCTCAAAATAGGCATGAATATTGATGCAAAGTATTTTCCTATCCACAAATCAACTGCTGAAAAATCTTGCATTTGAAAAGGGGATTGGGATTATAAATCCATGATATTCTTAAAGAATCTGGTATTACAAATGTCCAGAAAGCCACAAATGAAAAATTGAACTCTTGGCTAAAAGTAACTGGGCCTTTAATGAATGCAGCAGAAACTGTTTTTCTTAGTAACCCCTTGATTTCTTTTCTTAACTTACCATTTTGAGAAGAGCAGCCTGGCCAAAGAAGAAAAGCAACAACCAGAAGCAGCCAGCCTTTCATAGCTTTTCAGGCAATGTCCCAACCACAACAATTCAGTTCAGCAGTTTAGCTATTTCACCTGATTTCTCTGAGCTACTATTATCCCTTTCTCTTTTGCTTTGCTTTTTGTTCGGGAACTAGTGAGGAGGAAATATTACTCAAATATTACTTTGACCTTGATAACTAAAAGGGGATTTCCTAAGAACTTTATGAGAGCTTTGTGAACTTTGTGTTGCAATGGTGATAACAAACAAATCAAACAACAGTTCAGCTTTTCAGTGCTTCCAATTCTTCAGAAAGAAAAAGAACACCACTTACATTCCAGTGTTGATAAATTCTGAGGGATTGAACTAGAAGATCTCCGAGGTCCAAAATAACTGTTATTTTGTTAAGATTTCTGTGAGTAGCAAGTTCTTGATGTGTTTTACTTGCAACCCATTCACACAGTCGCTTCTAGAAATCATGTTTTGTTTCTGTGCCTTTAAGGCTCCCCTGAAAGAAAGTCATCAGCTATCCAACTGTTCTTGACGTTGGCATTCAAAACGTCTTTGTTTGAGCTGCATCATGCCTGTGCAGCACAAAGATTATGTATGTTTACTGAAGATTAAATTTCACTCTGTTCAACAGCACTTGCTCGGAAGTGTGCTGGAGGGATTGCTGATTGAACATCAACATCAGGATTGAAAAGGATTGTCATTCCAAGCAAAGTTGCGCAAGTTTTCTTCCCCAAACAGGAACTGCATGCAACTAAATATTCAAACCATGCACAGATGGATTTTATATGAATGTGCAGTTAAGCCCACAAGCTTTTATGAAATGGTTAATTTTGCTATATTCAGACACGCATACACGTGCGCACCCATTAAAATTATGAAACTTTTACCTAAGGAGAAGAAAATCGAGGAGTGGTTCCAAGCACAAGTGGAACTCCAAAAGTGAATCCTTTAGGAAGGATTGCACACTTTTAATTGCATTTGGGCTCTTCCCCTTCCGTCCCTCCCCCTCGTTAAGAAATCAAGGACAAACAAGATTGTTAAGGGCTGATTTGCCATCACAGGCCCTCCCCGATACATGACCATCTGGAGAATCGTCCCAGAGTCTTCAGTAGCAGCAGCTAATGGCAAAATTATCAAACATGACTTTTATGAAAAATTATTGGCTATGGAAAACATTTTCTCATTCTTCCATGTCTTAACATTGTATTTTTATTGTAAATCACCCAGAATGACTGAGGTGAAAAGGACAGTGTAGAAATTTGATAACTAAATAAATTACATTTGATATCTGACATATCTATTTTGGTGGAATGAAACCCATGAATGGAATATACAACTAGAGGGATTTAAATTATTTAAAAGAAACAGACCTAATAAAAGGAGGTGGAGTTGTGCTATATATAAGAAACAACTATAGCTCAACAAAAATACAACAGAATAATGGTTAAAAACATCTTGAATGCATCTGGATCAATATAAAAGGAAAAAAAAATGACATTAACATAGGTGTATACTACAGGCCACCCAACCAAACAGAAGAAATAGATGAGCGTTTTGCTAATCAGTTAACTAAGGTATGTAGGAAGCACACCACAATCGTAATGGGGACTTTAACTACTCTGACATCAACTGGGAGAAAAACCTAGTGGAAGATCAAACAGATTCCTGACAAATCTAGCAGATAACTTTGTCTCCCAAAAGGTAGAGATGAAGTTTAGGGTTAAAATAACAAAAAAAGCTTTTTTTTCTGAAATGGTATAAGGTTTCTTGCCTGAACAAGGGGTTGAACTAGAAGACTTCCAAAGTCCAAAATAACCGTTATTTTGTTAAGATTTCTGTGATATGAATAAAATTCATTCCTTTTAGAGCAATGGGAGAGAAGCACTATGGAGATGAAGGTAATACTAAAAATAATGAGGAATGGAGCCTGGAATGCTGAATCTGCCAGGTTTTCACCTCTTCTGGTTTGATCTTTCTAAAGGTCTTCAGTAGCAACAGCAGCTGCTAATATCAAAATTATTATACGTGAGATTTATGAAAAATTACTTTCAGTACAAACCATTTTCTCATTCTTCCAGGTCTTAATACTGTATTTTTATGGTAAATCACCTAGAGTGACTCAGGTGAAATGGACAATGTAGAAATTGGATAACTAAATAAATTACATTTGATATCTGACGTATCTATTTTGCATTTATTATGTCAATATTTATAGAAGCCACAAGTTTCAGATATCCAATACCTTCCTTTAATTACTAACAATCTTCAGCTAAATGCAGTTACATATTAGCCAATCATATCAGGGAGACTGTACTCTTTAGTACCTGTTTTTTCCTCAGATACTGCAGAGCTAGGATTGGGTTGCACTCCAGAAGGTCAAAATAGTATGAACCCTTGGAAACCAGAAGAACAAGAAAATAAGACATTGCCTCCTTATCAGAAGGATACAAGACCTACCGTTCTCTTACTAACCAGGAAAATTCCCTTTTATAGGGAAAATGTGATTTTACCTTTCTCAATTTTGATCACCCTGCTCTCTTTCCCTGTATACTTCATCAGCAATATCTGCCAAAAATATTTCAATGCTGGCAACAGTTCTTTTCCCAGAGATATTAAATCATTTCTAACTAGAATTAGCCCTGATACTAATTACTCAATACATATTATCTTTTTATCAGGTCTAAATGCTACCAGCTGAAAATTTAGTCTGTCATTTTTAAATCTCTCATCTTATTAGTTCCTTGTTCTTCTTTCTTTTCTTTCTTTTTTACAGATATTAGTAGGGTTCTAAGAGAATACAATAGTGGGATAATACACACACAAAAACCCACAAATATATTAACCAAATATAAATTTCAAATCAGCCATACTGGGAAAAAACTAGAGAAGAAAATAATTGTAGAATAATTAACTCTCTCTAACTCTTCAGCTATCAAATTTGAAAGTAAGAGCTTGAAATGTACCAACTGTACCAATTATCAATTAATTGTACCAATTATCAGTTAATTTTATAATTATTGGGAAAGGAATACCTTCTATGCTCTGTGTTGATTGTGGGCAGTTTTCTTCCTTTTCCTTTATGAATGGTTTTTGCAAGCATTGTTAAATATATGATTGACTCAAAAGTCTAATTAGTATGAATATCTGCAAATATATTCATGGCTTCAATGTCTCATGAAGTGAATATTATCCTCCTTGTCTTTTTGTGAAAGATGTAATCACTATGAATTTAGACATCCACCAATTTCTTTGTATTGATCCTGATGTAAATCCAACTGAAATGCATCTCTATAATTTCAATCACTCTGACGTAGGAAGCCTCATCTTAGACATGATAATCACTTGGTTATTATCGTATCAAGTTCTTTATTAATTGAAAAAAGTTCCTCAAGATGGGAGTGAATTTATAATGATACAAAGTATTTTGCTATTTACAAATCAGTTGCTGAAAAATGTTGGAAACCCTGCAGCAACTTCTAAGATGTAGCTTAATCTTGTTTTACTTATTATAATTAAAACACGGCTCTGCTGATTGTCCTAGGGCAGGGGTGGGATTCAATTTTTTTAACAACCGGTTCTGTGGGCATAGCTTAGTTGGTGGGCATGGCTTGCTGGTCATGTGACTGGATGGGTGTGGCCAACTCGCCGTCACTCACATCAAGGTGCACTTCTCCTCGCCTGGCCTCTCATGACAGTGGAGATGCTGCAGCAGTCGTAAGTGTGAAAAATGGTCATAAGGCATGTTTTTCAGTGCCATTGTAACTTTGAATGGTCACTAGTTTTAGACCAAAACTCAAAAAGGGTATGTAAACTCACATTTGAATGTCAATCTGTTCCGGACTAGCAGGCTTGAAAACCTGCAACTCGGATTCGCCCGCTGGCAGCGGATCATGATTGGTCGCCTCAGACTGATCCGATTGGCTAGTTAACGGGCTGCCGCAATTGGTCTAACCAAGCGCGGCAAACTCAGATCACCGTCATTGGCTGCCTAGCCGCAGCCAGCCCTATATAAGGGGCTGCTGCGGCTGGGATATTTCGCTCAGATCTGAAGTCACTAATAAAGAGCTGTTGTTGCTATCTGAGTCTTGTCTCCGTCTTTGGACCCGTCCTCCCAGATCTAACACTGGCGACGAGGATGGGATGCGGAGACAATGAAGCCTAGTGAGCACTCGCAGAAGCTGAAGGAGCACGTGGCTGACAGAGCGCAACATCAGCGAAATGGCCAGCAGCGCTATACCACCCGCCCCATTTGATCCAGCCAGCGAGGACTGGGACTCATATATGGACAGATTTCAAATGTTCCTGGAGTCCAACAACCTTAAAGATTCCACACCCAGCAAAAAACGAGCAGTCTTCCTGACGCATTGTGGACCCGCCATTTTTAAAATGGCCAAAGCACTTGTGAAACCGGCTGAAGTCAAAACGATGGACTGGGATACCCTTGCTCCCATCCTTTGCAACCATTATGCCCCAGCAGTACCGACTCTCATTCACAGACATGAATTTTACCAGAGGGATCAACGCGAAGGTGAGAGCATCGGGGATTTTGTGGCTGACCTAAGAAATCTGGGTGGATTATGTGGCTTCGCCAATCTAGAAGAAGCCATGAGGGACCTAATTGTCCTTGGCCTAAGAGATCCAACCGTCCAAAGCAAGATCATGGCCAAAGGAGACATCTCCCTTGCAGATTCCATAGCAGACGCCACTGCAGCTGAAGCCACTCATAAATCAGCAGCACGAATGCACCGAACAAGTGGGGCCAACCGCCAGCCCACCAATGATACGTGGAAGAAAAATACACGTCGGCCACCCATCACGAAGATGTCGAATCCTCGACAGACAGTGAGGAGGAAGAAGTCCACAGACTCCAGTCAGAACGTGAGCAACGGGACCAGCAGGGTTGTAAATCGAACTACCAATGCGCCAGGTGCGGTGGGAACCACCCACGATCCGAGTGCAGATTCCTAGATGCCATCTGTCATTTTTGTGAGAAACGAGGACATATTGCTAAGGTATGCAGAAATAAAAGAGGCTCCAGCCCCCGACGGAGAGGGAACAGCCCCAAAAGAACCGATGGCAACCCCACCACACAGAGGGATCGTCCAAGCAACCAGTGGAACCAGTACAACAGACCCCGAAGGTACAACAGATGGGAAGAGGCACATCAGACCATCACCATTGGACACGCTTCATCATTGGACACCAAAAAAATCCATGTAGACATCACCATCGAAAATCAACCGTGCATCATGGAAGTAGACTCCGGGTCTTCCCTATCCATGGTCTCCTGGAAAACTCTTAAACAACTGATTCCCAACATCCGCCACCAAGATCTCAGCAGTCAGAGACTCATATTAAAAGATTACCAAGGCAACCGGATTCCAGTTGCTGGCACCAGCCATTTCCAGGTCTCTTTCAAGGGTCATACTGCAATACTACCACTCACCATTGTTGATAGAGACCTACCTAGCCTACTGGGCCTTCAGTGGTTCACGCCATTAGGAATCGGAATGGCAGGCATTCACCATACCGAAGACGATGACTGGGAAGCGGCCCTCATCCAGGAAGTTTTCAGCGAAAATTTAGGCAAGTACAAAGGGTCCCCTATTTCATTCAATCTTCTCCCTGACATTGTGCTCATTCGCCTAAAACCACGCCGAGTTCCTTTTGCTCTCAAACCCAAAATTGATGAGCAACTGGACAAATTAATTGCACAAGGCATGTTAGAACCCATTGATCACGCCCGATGGGAGACACCAATTGTCACCCCCATAAAACTTGACAGGTCTTTGAGAATCTGTGGAGACTACAAGGCCACCCTCAACCACGCACTGCAGAGCGCCTATCCAGTACCAGTCGTCCAGCATCTCCTATATTCACTTGGGGGTGGCAGAATATTTGCAAAACTTGACCTGGCCCAAGCTTATCAACAGTTGCCAGTAGATGCCGAAACCTCCGAAGCCCAAACTATAGTTACACACCGAGGCACGTTCAAATGTAACAGGCTCCAGTTTGGAGTCAGTGTAGCACCAGGCATTTTTCAAAGCCTGATGGAGAGACTATTGCAGGGCATAAAAGGGGTCGTGCCCTATTTTGATGACGTATTAATAGCCGCCCCAACAAAGAGACATTGAGAGAAACGCCTCAGAACAGTCCTACAAAGGTTCAAAGATGCTGGCCTCAAGGTAAAAAAGGAAAAGTGCCAGTTATGCACTGAAAGGGTTGAATTTCTTGGTTACCTCCTTGACAAACAAGGAATTCACCCTACAGAAAAGAAATTGGCAGCCATCGAAAATGCCCCAAGACCCCAAAACAAAACAGACCTTCAAGCCTTCCTGGGACTCATTAACTTTTATAACATTTTCCTACCGCAGAAGGAGACCGCTGCTGAACCCCTTCATAGACTTCTCGATAAAAGGGCCTCCTGGATTTGGGGATGACGGGAGGAACATGCCTTCCAACAAGTAAAGAACCTTCTCACTTCAGATGCAGTGCTCATACAATATAACGAAATACTCCCATTGACTGTGACTTGTGACGCCTCACCTTTTGGGGTGGGGGCCTCAAACGGTACTGAGGCACCTATTGCATTTTTTTCAAGAACCTTGTCAAAAACAGAAAGAAACTATAGCCACCTAAACAAGGAAGCCCTTGCAATTGTATCTGCAATCAAAAGGTTCCATGAATATGTGTATGGGAGATCATTTTCCATCATCACAGACCATAAACCATTACTTGGCATCCTGGCAGGCGGCAAACCCACTCCACACATTCTATCTCCCAGAATGACACGGTGGTTGGAGTTCCTAGCCGCTTACGACTATCAACTGAGACATCGCCCTGGGAAAACTATTCCCCATGCAGACGCCTTGAGCCACTCTCCACTACCCAAACTGCAAGATGACCCAGCTCCCACGCTACCAATACTACAAATTGAGACAATCCCCTCACCACCACTAACAGCTCAAGACATCGCCCTTCAAACCAAAAAAGACTCATGCTTGGCACGAGTTCTTGGCTGGGTGGAGAGGGGATGGCCAGAAATCGAGCCCAACGAAACCTTTAAACCCTTCAAGAACAGATAAACAGAACTTTTCTCACAAAGAGGGTGTGTATATTGGGGAGACCGAGTGGTCATACCAGCAAAACTACAAAAAAAATTTCTACAATTGCTGCACGATGGACACCCAGGCATTGTGCGTATGAAAGCGCTGGTGAGGAGTTACACCTGGTGGCAGGTATGGACAAACAAATTGAAACCTGGGTCGCCACCTGTAACAGATGCCAAGAGACACGCTCGGCCCCACCAAAAGCTCCACCAGCTGAATGGGAAACACCTAGAGGTCCCTGGTCACGTATTCATATCGACTTTGCGGGACCTACTAAAGGGCATACTTTTCTAATAACAGTACACGCATATTCTAATTGGCTCTAAGTTAATAAAATGAAAACAACCACCACAGATGCAGTCATCAAGAAATTGAACAGACTTTTTGCAACACACGGCCTTCCCAATGTTCTGGTATCCGACAATGGGCCCCAATTTACTGCCTTAGCCTTCGAACAATACCTAGCAGACCGTGGCATCCAACACGCACTGACATCGCCGGTACATCCAGCAGCAAATGGTAGAGCTGAACGAATGGTTCAGTTCACAAAAAAAAAAAACTCTACAAAAAATGGAACAAGGTAATATCCACGATAAAGTCACTAGGATGCTCCGTCTGAACCCGAAACTGAACACGGGCATTTGGAATTACGCAAGTCAGGTAGACAGGTGCGAAGACCCACCTACCTGTGAGACTACATAACCCCACCCCTTAAATGGAACCTAGAGGGGAGGGGTGTTCCAGACTAGCAGGTTTGAAAGCCTGCAACTCAGATTGGCCCGCTGGCACCGGATCGTGATTGGTCGCCTCAGACTGATCCAATTGGCTAGTAAATGGGCTGCCGTGATTAGTCTAACCAAGCGCGGCAAACTCAAATCACCGTCATTGGCTGCCTAGCCGCAGCCAGCCCTATATAAGGGGTTGCTGCGGCTGGGATATTTCGCTCAGATCTGAAGTCATTAATAAAGAGCTGTTGTTGCTATCTGAGTCTTGTCTCCGTCTTTGGACCCGTCCTCCCAGATCTAACACAATCTTTCTAGCTATCCAAGAAGCCTTGCTGAATGTCACTCATCTTGGTTCCTTGTCATTAAAAGCTTCTTTTTGGCAACTCTGCTTCATTATTCAGTAATTTCTTCAAAGTGCTAACTCCAATGGGAGTATTTCCTCCCAACAGTAGTGTAAAAAGCTTAAAACAACCCTTCCCTTTTAAGAAAGTACTGGCAAAGGAACATAAAACCTCCTTTGGAGACAGTAAGTCTAGGCATACTGCCAAGGATGTAAGAAGGGTGGAAAAAAACAAAAGGAGATTTCTTTCAACAGCCAGTTCTCCAAACTGCTTAGAAAGTTAACAACCGGTTTTAGCGAATAGGTGAGAACCTGTAGAATCCCACCCCTGGCCTAGGGGCATTGCATTGGGGTGTTTTACACTGGAGGTGGTTAGTTGATTAAGAAAAGATTCTACCTTCACCGAATTGTCTATTAGTCTGTTCCTTGGCTATCTTTGCTAATTTGTTAACATTTATCATTTTATTCATCTTTTGTATTGTCATTTTATTCTTGTTGTAAACTGCCTGGCTTGCTGGAGTCACTTATATGGGCAGCATATAAATTTAATAAATAAATATCTTTTATACAATATCTTACTGTTAAAAAGAAAAAAAAGCAAAACAAAAACCAAAACCTTGTGTCTGTTTGTGATTTTCTCATGTTAGTTATTAGAACTGGCAGAAATCCATTTGACTGAACCTCCCTCTGATTCTGAACATCAAGTTCCATTATGCTAACTCCAGAGCAACAACAGCAGATGCAACTGTTTGTGCATCTTTGATTGGATTGTGAATTGCAAAGTTTACTGTATACCTTTGTTTCTTTACAAAATATATTATAAATGGTTTATCAATAAAAATCTTTTTGAATTTATTTTATTTCTTGAAGAATTCAAGAATCTATATACTAAAAAATATCAATTACAATTATCTATTGTCATTACTTTAAGATGGGCTGATGATTGATCATTCAGATTAATCAAATGTTACATTATAATATTTAATCTGCCTTAAAGATGTTCTACAAACTTGTTTTAAAATGTTATTATTTTCCCAGTAATTTCAGTTAGTAAAATCTGTCTTTTACAGAGTAGGCTTTTAGGTTTGGATCCACGGTTTGTAACTGCATACAATCCAGCTTCATGTGATCATATTAAAGAGACTGATATATCATTCCAGACATTCATCTTCTGGTTTAAAGGGTGCTGTATATGTTCTATTGTTCATTTACTTAGATCTGTAAAATAAAATATGAACAATAAAAAAATAAATTTGCATGTGTATATTTTATGTTATTCTTTTTTACATTGATTCATCTGATCTGCAGCAGAATGCAGCCTGCAATAATTTTTAATATATCAAGCGACATAGACAAGAAGATTTTAAAATGTCAATATCACCATTTTTCAAGCAAAATCACTAAACTTCTCAAGTGACTCAAAAAAGTGACTGTAAACAATTTATTACTGAGCAATTTCTTTCTTTTTTTTTAAGATGACCTTTGACACAATGACATGTAATAAATTTTAATAATTTATAAGGTATTCTTGATATTTTGGGATATAAACTCTGTTAGTCTGAATGAATCAGAAGCACAAAAAATTTAAAAATAGAAGTGGTGTATTAGATGTTACCAAACTTTTCATCTTTATTGAGGAAAGTTAGAATACAAATGCAGCGAATAAACAAGCTCATAATATCCTTAAGTCAACACAGCTAATAGACAGATATTGGGAACTGGAGCACAGCAATGCCAAGAAAGCCCCTACAGAGGATGTTCCAATAAAATATCCACTTTAGAAATATTTGATATTTACATGTAAATATCAATGCAAATTTGTATTTCACTAATACCATTTGTATTAATTGCAATTTCAAATGCAAACATCATCTTATAATAAGAATTCTGTGATCCAAATGGAATTCCTTCCATTCAGAGCAATGGAAAAGAAGTTCTATGGGGATGATAGTAATACTTAAAAACAATCAGGCATGGGACAGGGAGCCACAAACATCATCCATCATTTCATCTCTTCTAATCTGATGCTCAATGCTGGCAGATTCCAAAACTGAAGACCAGGAGACTAAAATAAGTAGAAGGTGTAGTTTAACTTCAATGAGCTATTTTCATTGATTTCATTGTGCTCAGTGCAACAAATTCAATCAGTGTGTAACCTAAGGAAGTAATTGTTAGGTTGGATCTAGTAGTCTCTTGAAGTAAATAGAATTTCATTTAGTGATGTATCATCAATCAATCAATCTTATCCAATTCATTTCAGAGCGTCTTCTTGTTCAATCTATTTTCCCATTTATTCTAAGCTTAGAAATATTTCATGGATACCTTGTTTTATATGTAATGTATAATTTATGATTACATAGCTGTGGCGGCACAGTGGTTAGAATGCAGTATTGCAGGCTAACTCTGTATTCCCACTGCCAGGAGTCTGATCCAGGCGGACTCAAGGTGAACTTAGCTTTCCATCCTTCCAAGGCTGATAAAATGAAGACTAAGATTGTTGGGGGCAATATCCTGATTCTACAGACCACTTAGAGAAGGCTGTAAAACACTATGAAGTGGTCTATAAATCTAAGAGTTATTGCTATTATTAGTGGTTACTAATTCAGTTAAATTTATTTTTTGTTCTGGTCCTGTGACTCTCGACATAAATATGCACGTAGACATATGAGTAAGTGAGTAAGAATATGTAAGTTCAAAGTCCAGGAGAATATTTCAATGTCAATGCAAATGAAATAAATAAAGTAAAATGTATGTGTGTTTACTTGGAATCATTCATTTTGAGGCAACTAAATTTGTTAGCTGAGGCCAATGAAATCAGTAAAAATAGCTCTCTGGGTTTAAAGTAGAGTTTCCACTCATTTCAGCCCCAGCACAGAGAAATCTCCTGGTCTTCATCTTGGAATCTGTCAAGATTCAGCAACAGACCAGTAGAGATGAAATGCTAATAGATTTTTTCCCCTTCCTGTCCCATTTTTCTTTGTTTTTAAGCATCAACCCAGCTGTATAGTGTTTCCCTACCATTGCTCTGAACTATGACAGCCCTTTGCCAAAGTATATGTCTGGTCAGTGGCTAAAAGAATGAAAAAGTTCAACATTTATCCCAATACCAAAGAAAAATGATACAAAAGACTGTTCCAACCACTGAACTATAGCCTTGATATTACACATGAGTAAAATTCGCTTGAAGATAATCTAGTGACATTTCAATCCAACCACCAATGGAGAACTACCTCATGTATAAGCAAAATTTTGGAAAGTTCCTCCCCCCGGATGTGTTTTAGCATGAAGTCGAATCAGTTGAAGTATTGAGCCCAAGGGACTTGTTTGGGTGATAGTTTTTGTGGGGTCCTAAGGGCTTCTAAGTTTTTATGGTTGGTCCAGACCTTGAATGGTCTCTGCTCCCCTTCCAGCAGGTGGCACCAGGTTTGTAGTGCCCATCTCACTGCAAAAGCCTCTTTTTCCCATACAGCCCATTGTCTCTCTGTGTCCGTGAGCTTGTGGGAGGTGTAGGCAAAGGCTGTAGGCTTCCTTGGTTGTTTCTTTGGAGTAACACTGCTCCCACTGCCACGTCACTGGCATCTGCTTGAAAGATGAAGGGTTGTTTGGGGTCAGGATGCTTCAGTACTGGTTCTTTTGCAAACAGTTCTTTCAATGTTTCAAATGCTTTTTGGCAAGTTAGGTCCCACTGTAGGGGTTGTCCCGGGCGGGGTTTTGTTCCTGGACTCCTTGTCTTTAGGAGGTCCATCATGGGTTTGGAAATTCTTGTGAAGGAGGGGATGAATTGTTGGTAAAAGTTTGTGAACCCCAAGAAGCTTTGTAGCTGTCTGCGGGTACTAGGGGGCTGCCAGCCCAGAATGGCTTGTACTTTGGCTGGGTCCATCTCTATGCCCTCATTGGAGACTCGATAATCCAGGTAGTCCAACTGTGCACAGTGAAATTTGCATTTTGACAGTTTGATATACAGGTTTGTTGCTAGAAGTTTTTCTAGTACCTGGTGGACTAGGGGTATGTGGTTGTCCATCGTCTCAGTGTAGATGAGAATGTTGTTTAAGTAAACAAGAACTCCCTTATGAAGATGTTCATATAGCACCTCATTTATTAACTGCATGAACACCGCCGGGGGGGCCTGTAGTCCGAAAGGCCTGACCTTGAATTGGAAAGTCCCTAGGGGGCACTTGAATGCTGTTTTCCATTCATCTCCCTCCCTGTTGCTAACTGGATAGTATGCTTCTCTGAGATCTAATTTGGTAAAGACCTTCTCGTTGGCCAGGTGGGATAGCATGTCCTTCATGAGTGGGAGGGGATATAGATAGTGTGTGCACAGTCCATTGATCGCTCTAAAGTTGATGCATAATCTCATAGTTCTATCTTTTTTTTTTCTTTGAACAGGATTGGAGCTGAAACCTATGATTTGATTCGCTCGATGAACCCTTCTGCTAAGTTTTTGTCTATATATTTGCACATGACTTGCATTTCTCGGGACATCATGGTGTACATTTTGGGTTTTGGTAGTTTTACCCAGGAATGATTTCTGTGGCACAGTCTGTCTCATGGTGGGGAGGTAGGATGTCACACTCAGTCTTGGTGAATACTTCAGCCAGGTCTTGATATTCTCTTAGAATCTGTCTGACCTCTGGGATTTTGTCAGAGGTGGCTGCCAGTTGTTTTGGTGAACTGTCTGGAAGGGTTCTCTGTGTGGGTGGTTGTTAGGAATGTAAGTCACCTAATAGTTGGGTTGGAAAATATATAAACCAGGATAGACATTTTAATACTGTCTCTTTAAGAGAATGCTAAAACTGTAATAGGGTGTGGTTCCTCAAATGGCCATAAGATGGAGCCAGAAACCTGGGTTGTTTCATCCTGTTCTGTTGTTCCTGGAGGGAGCTGCCAGTTTTACATTTTTCCCTATTGACTGTTGTTCTTGGATTTGATGTAAGTCTGTTACTGAACTGTTTTTTGATACTGGACTTTGTTATTTGGATTATCCCTGGAAAACTGACTGCTTTAACTGTGAATGACTTGGACTGTTTTGTTGAACTTTGCCTAATGGTTTTACTGGAAGTAAAAACCTACATTTTACTATAAAGTGAATCTGTGTGCTAGTTGTGTGTTATTCTTCACTACTCTCACTACGTCTCCCTGTGTGTGCTTATTCTCCTAATGGGGAATTACCTCAACAGTGGTGATTCTATTTGATGGTGAGGAAGTGGTTGGAGTCCCATTGCTGGCCTCAGTCTGCAGCTACCCCCTTGCCACCAGATGGTCAGGCCCCACTTGTCTAGCCAGGAAAGCTCCAGTATGACTGTATCTGTCATTTTGGGAGCCACTACAAATTGAATGGTTTCCTAGTGATCTGCTAGGTCTAGTCTCACTGGTTTGGTTAAGTGAGTGGCATAGGCTCCTCCCAACAGGGAGCCATCTACTCGTTCGAACCGGATTGGGTGGGTCAGCTTTTCTGCTCTAATCCCCAGTTTCAGGACCGTGGTTAAGTTGATCAGGCACCTAGTGCAGCCTGAATCTATTAGGGCTTGGAAAGTCCCCTGACTTCCTGTTTTTGGAGCTGTGAGCCATATTGGGAAGACGAATGGGGGAACCGGTCCACTCACCATCAGGTCATTTTTGCCCTCGTTGTCGCTGTCATAAGAATCTGGCAACTGGGAGATCCAGTTTGAGCTTCTTTGGTGACAGACCAAAATCAGTGATTGTGCGCAGTTTTGATCTGTGCTCCCCTGCTGGAGAACCCCGAGCCAGCTGGTTTTGGGGCTAAGCCAGCCCGTAGAGGTGATGAAGAGGGGGGAGACTGCCAGCAGAGTCGAGGAGAGCCACATCTCTCCTCCCCCAGCTGGCCATTACTCCCTTTCCCGAAGGCGTTGCAGTGGTGGTCAGAAATGCTCATCTCAAAGAAGAATTTGACTGGAAAAGAATGTGCAGGAGGAAGATAAGAAGAGAAAGTTTTCAGCTGACCAGGTTGAACTGGAAAAACAACAATACAAGGTAAACTGGAATTTGAATTATAAAGAACAACATTGTTCCCAAAGAAGTCTTTGAAGCTGCAAATGAGGGAGGGAAGGGAAAGGATTTGATTTTTTTTCTTTTCTTTCCTATATTGACAACTAGGAGATTTAAGCAAGAAATCGGCAAAAATCCACTTTGACAGTAACAGGTATTTAAGCTGAAAATAAAATGTCAAAGGGATAATAAAGATTTCTGGATTCTCAAAAACTTTTAAAAGAAGGAAAAAAACAAAAGGGTGGAATCTGGAAATAGGGAGGAGACCACCTGGAAGTGAAAGGAATTAACAGTGAAACTTTAACAAGATTCCTAAAAGATACATTTTAACTGAAACTTTGTAACAACATAAGAGAACCCCAGGAAGAGAAAGTGGAAAAAAGAAGCAAGAAGAAACAGCTTTGGATCATTTGGATTACTTAGCGATTTTTGGATTTTTGGCTATTGGATCTTTTTTTTAAAAAAAAAATAGATTTTA
The DNA here is from genome assembly GCF_900518735.1 of Pseudonaja textilis. Next base: position 15,842 of record NW_020770337.1, read on the forward strand.
TTAAATTTACAATTTAAAAACACATCGACAATACATTTACAAAATAGAAAGAAAAACGGGTAGGGGGAAAGAAGGAAAACACCCGGCCTAACACACTGGATAAAGGCTGGTTGGGGGGAAGAGAAAAGATATAGAGGGAGAGAAGGGAAGGGAAGGGGAGGGAGAATAGGGTAGAAAATACAATTAAAAACGAATGATATCTTTTTGTGACAGTCTGTAAGGATCATTTCTCTTTGTCATATCCAATCTACTCCTCGTTTCCATTATGTTTAAGTTACATTTTATCATTTACATAATTTGTCTCTGTGTAAGCCAATTATACCATGAGTCCCAGTTGTCGTAAAATGTTGAGGACTCTTTGTTTTTTAACGCTATTGTTAGTTTATCCATTTCAGCACACTCACAAATTTTCTGAATAACCATTTGCTCTGAAGGTGTATGAGGTAATTTCCAACATTGAGCAAACGCTAATCTAGCCGCAGTTAGAATATGGATTATTACATATTTTGTCTTTTTGGATAAATATCTGTCAGAGATCCCTAACAGGAAGAACTCTGGTTTATAGGCTATTTGTTCTTTAGTTATCTCCTCCAACCATTTTCTGATTTTTTGCCAAAATTTTTGGGTAGTTTTACAAGACCACCACGTGTGGAAAAATGTTCCTTCAGTGCTTTTGCATTTCCAACACCTTGAGCTCATGTTAGGGTTCATCTTCGCCAACCTCGAAGGGGGTAAGTGCCATCTATATAACATTTTATACGTATTTTCTTTGTATGCCGCCGATTTCATAATCTTGATGTTTCTATTCCAGATCTTTTCCCATTCTGTTAATGTAATGCTTCTTCCAATATTCCTACTCCACGTTATCATGTTCCCTTTCACTATCTCTTGCTCTAATTCTACCTCCAATAAATATTTATAAAATTTGGAGATATTCTTTTTATTTGATCCTAATAAGACTTTATCTAAATATTGTAATTTGCTATAGATTCCAAACTCTTTGATATCTTGTTTGTATCTGCTATGGATTTGTATGTATAACCACTGGTCAATTTTAAATCCCTGTTCCTGTAAATCCTGTCGAGTTCTTAATTTTCCTAGAGGGTCTAATAAATCTTTATATTTAGTCGTTTTTGTTATATCCAAATTGTTGGGATGAACCATTGCCTCCATTGTTGAAAGCCAAATCGGAATTTTTAAATAATGTTTTTTGCATATTTTTTTCCAATTAGTTAATAATGAATCTCTAATAAGGTGTCTATGAAAATACGACTGTTTAGTTTTCCCCACTTCCCATAGAAATGTGTGCCACCCTCTCTGAAGATCATGCCCTTCCAAGGCTAAGGTTCTTTTGTTGAGTAAATTAACCCAGTCTTTTAACCATAATAAGTTGGCTGCCCAATAATATAATTCCCAATTTGGGAGCGCTAGCCCCCCTCTACTTTTTGCATCTTGTAAAGCCTTAATATTGATTCTAGCTTTTTTCCCTTGCCAAATAAATTTAAGTGTTACCTTATTTATATCTTCAAAAAAAAATTGGTAATTTAATTGGGATTGTCTGGAATAAGTAAAGGAATTTTGGTAAGATGTTCATTTTGATCGTGGCAATCCTGCCCAGTAGAGAAAGCTGCAGCTTATTCCAAGATTCTAGGTCTTTCTTAATTTGCTGTAATAGTTTATCATAATTATTCTCTTTGAGCGATTTACTATGTGGTGTTAACCATATAGGCATATTTGACCTTTTTTGTTGCCTGTATCCCCATGGTTTTTTCTAATTCTTTCCTCTGATTCTCTGTTAGATTTTAGTCATTAATTTTGTCTTATTTCTATTAATCTTTAATCCTGCTACTGAACCAAATTGTTCTAGTTCTTTTATTAGGTTATGTCCTTTTTTCCATGGGTTCCTCTAGGAAACCATATCGTCTGCAAACGCCTGTAGTTTATATTCCTCTGCTTTGACCCTTACTCCTTGGATTTCAGAGTTTTGTCTTATCCGCGTTAACAGTGATTCTAAAGCAAGTATAAATAGGAGGGGTGAGAGGGGGCAACCCTGTCTAATGCCCTTTTCAATGTTTAATGGGCCTGTTTGTTCACCATTAATTAGTATATTGGCCTGTTGGGTGTTGTAAATTGTTGTGATAATGTTCTCAAATTTAGTGCCCAGACTCATGTTATAGATTTTTTGTATTAAAAAGTGCCAATGTAGATTATCAAATGCTTTCTCCGCATCTAAAAACATGAGTGCAAATTGTTTCTCTGGATGAACTTCATAATATTCTAAGACGTCAATAACGGTTCTTAGATTATTTTTGATTTGGCGGGACGGAAGGAAACCATTTTGGTCTTCATGAATGTATAAATTTAAAACTTGTTTTACTCTATTCGCTATAATTGAGGTAAATAATTTATAATCAACGTTTAAAAGTGAGATTGGTCTATAATTGTTGATATATCTGGCATCTACATCCTCCTTTGGAATTAACGAAATCAACGCCCCCCTCCATGAGTCTGGCATTTTGGCTGCCAAAAGTACTTCGTTAAACACTTCCAGCATCAGTGGCCCTACTAACTCTATTGTCGCTTTGTACAATTCTACTGGAATCCCATCTGGACCAGGGGATTTATTATTACTTTGGTTCTCCATTGCAGATTTTAACTCAGACCATGTAATATCCTTATTTAATAATTCTTTCTCTCCTTCCCCTATTGTTTTATCATTCATATTCTCCAGATAAGTTCTTATTTTGTCTTCATTGATTCTTCTTTTTTATATAATCTTTGAAAATAGTTTAATATAATATCTTTTTTCTTCTCAATCTCATGTTGTGGTATGCCTTTCTCGTCTATTAGTTGGTGTATCAGTCTCTTTTCTTTTTCTTTTTTAAGTTTATAAGATAGCCATCTTCCTGGTTTATTAGCGTGTTCAAAATAATTTTGTTTGGACCTTCTCAAGCTAATTTCTATTTTATCTTGTCCAATTTAATTCAGCTTATGTTTGGCTAATATTAACTGGTTTTGTATTCCTTGGATCTTAGGGGTTTTTTGTAATTGTATTTCTACGTCTTTGATTTGTTGTTGTAATACGTTTTGTCGGGCATAAGTTCTCTTGTTTCTCATAGCATTATAGGAAATTGTTGTACTTCTTATAATTGCTTTCATAGTATCCCAAATATTCTGTTTTGAAGTTGTTTCATTATTATTATCTTTTAGGAAATAGTTTAGCTCCTCTTTCGGCTTATTAATATACTCTTCTTCATTTACTATTTGGGTGTTTAGTGTCCATCTTTTTTTTATTCCTCTCCTGTCTCTCCAAATTAGCTGTATTGGGTTGTGGTCAGCCCATTCATTTGGTAGGATTTTAATTTCTTTTATTTCATTAGCCAAATCCAAATCCATCCAAGCCATATCTATTCTAGTCCAAGTCTTATGTGGATTGGAATAGTATGTAAATTGTTTCTCTTCAAGATTCCGTTCCCTCCATAAATCTTTTAAATTTAACTCTTTCATCATTTCCTTACATGCCGCAGAAAGTTCCCTTTTCCCCTTCTTGTTTTTTCCCATATTACTATGGTCTTTTTGGTAGTCTGCAATGGAGTTAAAATCGCCAATCAAGCAAATGTTCCTTTTTTCAAAGCCTACTATTTTTTGGTGGAGGTGTTTAAAAAATTTCCCTTGGTCTTCATTTGGGGCATAGATTTCTACAAGTAAAAATGTGATGTGGTTTATCCAAACTTGTATAACCAGAGTTCTTCCTTCGGGATCCGACCAGGTTAATTCTGCCTTTACATCTTGTTTTATGTAAATTGCAATTCCTTTTTTCTTGTGTTTATCGGCCGGTGCTGTAAAGAGTTTCCCTAATTTTGGACAAATTAGATGTCTTTCATCATTTTTCGAAATATGCGTTTCTTGAAGACATATTATATCTGCGTTATGTCGAATAAGTTTTGAAAATATCCTTTTTCTTTTTGATATTGAATTTAATCCATTTATATTGATGGAGAGCAACTTCTTCCCCTCCACCATTTATCTACGTCTGCTTAGATTTTTGCCTAGTAATGATTCGATTCTCTTCTTGTTGTTGTTGTGGGATTTGCTCTTCTCTCCCAGGTTGTGGTTTATCACTTCCTGAAATTGGAGAAAGTTGTTCCTTTTGGGTTCTGTGACGATATCGGTCCTCCTGTGGCCTCCTTTTAGGTTCTTCTTTAGTGGATTGACCATCCATATCCGTGAGCTGTTGATAAAAGTCTTGGGCCTGTTCTATCGATTCTATTTTGATTTTCCTCTTGGCTATTGGATCTAAAGGACTAAAATTAATCAGGTGGTTGTTTAAAAGTTTTTAAAATGGTATCACTCTTGGAGGAATTGAGAATGGAACTTAAAAAACAGAAAGAAGATGCACAAGAAGGAAGAGGTTCTTTTGGCTTCGTATTTCAATTTTTAGAAATGGAGATTCTGAACTATGAGAAACAACAAGAAATGCCTGTAGAATGAGAAGGGCAGGACAAAGAAAAAGCCATCTTCAATGACCAAGTATTTCTATGTGGGGTAAAGAAAGGAAAGGGAGGAAAGAGAGTGAAAAATTTAAGATCCAAAAAAACAACCCCCCCCCCAAATAGTTTGAAAAGTAATTATATCATTAGGAAGAAACAGAAGAGAGATTTACAGAAGAGAGAATCAGAATTAGAGAGAGAAGGGGTCAAAAAGGGAAGGGAGAAGAAGAGGGAGAAGAGGGAAAGGAAAAGAAATTATAAAGCACAGAACCAGGACATAGAGAAATAGGGAAAACGTACAAGACACAGAGATAATGGGTGAAAACTTAATTGAAAAGGGGATTCTGCAAGGGTACATAAGATAGTATTATTATATTAGAAATAGAAATGAACTTTGAAAATATGAAACAAGTGTGATTAAAATGATAGATAAAATACTCATTGCAATGTAATGGAATGTTTAATAAATAAAATAAAGAAAATGAGAGAATGAAATTAGGAAAGGAGGGGAACATTTTAATTATTATAAATGTGTTATAAAAATTTAAGTGAAGAGGAATATGAAAGAAACATGAAAAAATTATGGAAATATTATAAGTTTTCCTAGAAGTATGATATCCTATTGAAAAGGAATGTTAAAGATGTCAAAGATTATAACTAACATTAATGATAGAGCTGAATTGGAATAGAATAAGTATTTTATTTATTATTGTTTTATATATATATTTTCTCTTTAAGAACTTAGTGCATATTTTAAGAATGTACCAAGCAGAATTCTACTGGAAGTTATGTTATATCGAATGCTATAATTGTAAAGGCATAAATTGAAGTTTAAATAAGAGTTGAATGGATAAAAATTAAAAGATACAAAAGTGTCATACTCCAATTAGTAACTACAGGGGAAAATTTTGTTTAATGAGAAAAGAAAATATGAAATTGAAACAGGACAGACAAAAGTATAAATATGATGACTAGAAAGGTATTGAAACTTAGAAAAAGATACAAATAATTGAATTTAGAAAGGAATGAGATAATTAAAAGTAAGATTGAGAAAACTAAGGGAAGGGAAAAATTATTGAGAAAATGTTAAAATAGTAATAAGATATGGAATAGAACACAAAGATGAATATGAAATTGTGTCTGTATGGAGAAGTGATAACCCGGGACCATGCTATTCTAAAAAAGAAAGAAATTTTACTTGTATTATGTTTTGTGAAAACCCAAATAAAAGTTTTATATATATATAAAAAAGAATCTGGCAACTGATCACTGTTGCCTGGGGTTGCAACCCCTTCGGCTGGGTGGGGAGGGACCTCTGCTTCCTGAAGGGACATCTGGGATGCCTTGGAGCACGTCTGGGGCCTTGTTCTGGTTGTGCTCTGGGGATTGGTTCCAGACTTGGTTTCAGGTCTGGGATTGTGCATGCCCTTGCCATATGCCCTACTCCCCCACATTGGTAATATTTAAATAGACTTCGTGAGAGAGCTTTTTTGGGGGCTGGACATGGTGCTGCGATGTCCCGCTAGCTGGGTGGTCTCTGGTCTGGCTGCCCTCTCTCTTTGGCTCCTAATGGCTTTCTCATATCATTAGCACATAATGCCCCATCAACTTTTATGGCCACTCGGAATCACTCAGAGAGTCGGTTTGGGTTGTCCTGATAGGCAGTTACTTTGCTAATTTGCTTGTCCAGGCTGGTTCTGAAAAAATGAACCCCACTGATTCTCCTGAATTCACGGATGTGTTCCTTGATGGGCCACTCCTCCTGTTTTAGTTGCTGAGCTCATCCTTTGCTTACGGGTCCTCCTCTGCCTCCTCAAATCTGACCTCTAGCAATTGTAGGAAGTCATCTACATCAGGGGTCCCCAACGACATGTCTGTGGACCGGTACTGGTCTGTGGAACATTTTCAACTGGGCCACCAGTTTGCTGGGTGCCGCCATCTTGTTTTGATGAGAAAGTGCTTCCGGTGAGCTTTTCTGGTTGGAAAGCGGCGTTTGGGTCCTGAAGAAATCCTCGCGCCTTAGTTTCATCGAAGGGGGGGCGGCTTCGAACAAAACTAAGGTGTGAGGATTCTTTCAGCACCCAAAGCAAGGTGAGCTGAGTGACCGAAGCCATCCCAAAGCCCATTGACAAAGGTACAAAGGAGGAGTTGAAGGTGGCGGGCAGAAGCGGGGGACGGCTGGCTGGCTGGTCGCTCAGCTCGCCTTGCGATGCATGCTGATGCTGGTACCGGGCCGCAGATCATTTTGTGATGCCGGTACTGGGCCGTGGCACAAAAAAGGTTGGGGGCCACTGATCTACATCATGTAGTTGGGAGCCTCTCCTCTTATAGAGGGTTGCTAGTCATCCTCTTGCTTCTCCTTCTAGCCCCTGAGAAATGGCATTCATCATGGCTCTAAGGGATGGGTAGAGGTGTCCATAGCATTCCAGGTAGATCTCAGCTGAGTCAAGAAATAAAGCTAGCTGGTCTGGGTCTCCCTCAAAATTTCCCCTTGAACCGGGGCACTTCATTGGGCTCTACTCCTTCCTCTCCCTGTCACCCTCTGTAAGCCTGAACTTGAAGTGGCTGACCTTCCTCCCCAGCTCTAGTTTGCACAGGAGGAAGGGACTGCCTGCTGCCAAGGGGAAGCACTGGCTGCCACTGTGTGCTCTTTTTTCTTCTGGTATGTAGAGAGGGAGGGCTGTGGTCTTGCCTGCTTCTCCCCACTTCAAAGGTCCTGTAAAAGTTCCCCTCAGTTTTGGGTGGCAGGACAGTTTATCATCTCGAATGGTGGCCTGTTCAGATCCCTCCTTCAGCTGCTCTATGGATCTCCCTAGGGATTCCATCAGGTACTTATCTGGTTTTATCCCTTCCAAAGGAGCAGGTTTCTCCTTCTCTAATTATGCTATCAGTTTTGGTTTGCTTCTGGCTGGAGGCCAAGCTTTCTTCTGATAGCCTCTGCCATGGTTACCTGAGTTTCTCCCCATGAACCCCAGATGTTGGGGAGCGATGGAAGAGGCCGGGATGCAGGCATCCCGGTGATTAATTATGAGAGTTGCCTATCTGTCAGGATTCTGGCAGTTATTCCAATTAAACCATGAGCCTCAGCCACACTTCCAAAAAGATTTATTTGAAGGTAACGTTCTATGTCTGTCATTTACCTGGGCATAGCCAACTCTGAGATATGTAATTCACTGTCACCTTTGATCCTGCTTTCCCCACCCCCCACCCCTCTGAGTGTATCATCCAACAAAAAACGTCCATAGCCAAGAGTCATCAATCATGCTCTCCAATTAGATTTTTGCATGACAGAAGCTTCAGTTATCTAATCAGTGTTTGAAGAAAATATGAATGGAATGTACTTTCGATTCCACATTGCCACCTGCTCCTTGAAACTCCCCCACTTCTTTCTGTTGACAACTATAAAACGTGCATACAAAATGTTTTATGAGTTGACAACTACATTATCTGCGTAACATTTCAACTTATATTCTTCTCCCAGAATATTTGCTTGTCTTTTCGAATCCTGTCTTCTAAAGCAAACTTCTAAAGCAAATAATAATGGAGAAAGTTGGCATTTTTATCTCATAGCTTTGTTTATTGGAAAATTCAAGGAGAGTGTTCTATTTGCTACAATCTCTTTGTCATCAATATGTATTTTCCAACCAAATTTTAAATGCTAGCAAATTCCTGTTGTTTAAAATATTTGTAAGGACATTCCAAAGTTATCAAAAGGTTATTCTGCATCTAGGAATATTACTGCTGCCTTCCTGTTTTAGGGTTGTTTTTTTTACATTGATGTTTTGGTCTCTTGATTTGTTATGGATTTTCTTAAAATTGATCCATTTTGTTCAGTAATTTTTTTAAATTTAACTCTCCGCTTTATGTTCAAGACTTCTTTGTCAATATTATGCTTGGAATATAATTTCTTACAGATTTTTGCAAGTTGTGTGATTTCTGTTCTCTCATACAACAATTTATTCCCACGTTTTCTTATTTTTTGCAAACCTTATAAGAATCTCCTTCATGTAAGCTGAAATTGCCTCTCTTTTTGCATGTGAATAAGATGCTTTCTATAAGTAACAGTTTGTCATACATGGACAAATCAAAAGGATTTTGATCCATGTATGAGGATATCTACTTCATTGAGATGGTGTAAGAATTTTAGAGACCCAGCACATGTCAGTTCTTGAAAATAGTTGATGTCTCACTGGACAAAACATATCTTGGTTTTGGATTTTGTATCTGATCTGCTTTGTAGTTAATCTATTTGTAACTTAGATAACTTTTTTATGTTGCACACTCTTCGCTACATTCATAATTTTACTTTTTAATTCCATTTTTATTTTATTTTATTTAGCATTTTCCCTTATGATTTCTGGAAATTTTTTATTTAATGCTATCATTTGTGATGTTGATTTCTTGAATAGTTGGTTAAGAATGTCTGACTCCTATTTTTCTTCTTTCCTCTCTCTTGACATTGGTTGTGAAAATCTTTTCCATACAGAATCCCCTTTTATTGTATTGCTGTAACCAAACTATTTATTCTATTTTCTTTATTCTAAATAATGGGTAGTCAATGGGATGGCAATTCTTCTAACAATTTCTCCCAAACCAACTCCACCCCCCACTTGCTTAACCCCACCCCCTTAAACTCTCTTTTCTTTAGCCCTCTTAAAATCTTTCTCTAACCAATAGCAAAGAAAACATTCAGGATATACTTCTTTTCTGCCCATTCAGGATATACCTCTTTTCAGCCACCTCCTCAGATTCTACAAAATAA
>NW_020770338.1:0-25088 GCF_900518735.1 Pseudonaja textilis
TATTATTATTATTATTATTATTATTATTATTATTATTATTATTATTATTATTATTATTATTATTATTATTATTATTATTATTTATTGTTGTTGTTATTGTTGTTATTATTATTATTATGCCATAGCTTCCTAATAAAAAAAGGCAGAGAAGCTGGCTTGCTTTGTTGGCTAAACCTGGAGGTCCAAAACCGAAGGCCTTCCTGGCCTTTCATCCTTTCTAACAGAGGGAAGCCGAGCTGCTCGCTCAACACAAAAGGCAGCTTGTCTTTCTCTCTCCAGCCTGGAATGCAGGGCTGTCCCTCATTAGGAGCGGGAAGATCTCCTCTGGAAGACCCCACCCCCTGGCCCCTCTCCCACCCCCCTGCCCTTCGCCCTCTCTTATCCCTTCCAGCTTTCACCCAGACAAGGCGTGTTTCCTGCCCGGAGCTGACCTTCCTGTTTGGAGTCGCTCCTACGCATTCCGCCACGGCTGCAGCCTCTCTTGCTAAGCAGCTTCCTACCACCCCAAACTCCGTGTGGAGACGTTCCTCCTGCTCCTCCTCGCCAGATGAGGGAAGCAGGACTGAATAACAGAGCTGGGAGGGTCCTTGGAGGCCTTCTAGTCCAACCCTCTGGCTAAGTAGGAGACCTAATCCCGTTCCGATCAAACGGGTCTCCGATCTCTTCTTAGAAACCTCCGTTGATGGAGCTCCCAAAACCTCTGAAGGCAACTCGTTCCACGAATCGTTCTGCTAGAAAGTTTCTCCTTAGTTCTAGGTTGGTCCTCTCCTTGATGAGTTTCCATCCGTTGTGTCTTGTCTTTGGGGGCTTTGAAATACCCTCCGCTGGGGTTAGGTTCCCACGGACAAGCCACCAAGGGTGGCTGTTTTTGGGGAGGTCCAGCTCCTTAAGGAAGGAGACCAGGCTCCCAGAATTCAATCTGAGTGGGTCACCGGGAACAAGGAATTATTCTTCCAAAAGTTTGGGGTCATCCTGGAGCCGATCCCCAGCCCCAAAGCTCTGGTCCTGGAGACCAATGAAGATGGGATCCTGCCACAACATACTGGGACACCTACATTGGCCTTCCCTTGAGACCCAAGGCTCCTCTGAAGATTCGGAGAAATCCCAATCCAAAATTACTCCGGATTAGACAAAGGCTTTTTTTGCAAGAAGGGCAGCAGCCGCGATTTCCTCTCCTCGTTTCCCCAAGGATTCCTGCGGCTTTAGAGTCCAGGTTCTCTCTTGCAAAGGCTCAATCACCCAGGGCAGGTTTTGGGGTGGGGTAGGGGGTTCTCACAGACCACTTCCTGCACCTTTCAAACATCCTGTCCTGCTGCCTATTTATGAATTATGATGTGGAGCAAGATGTTCCTTTTCTCAGGAGAAAATCTCCAGCCTTCCAAGGAAGAAAGAAAAGTGTTTATGGTCAAAAAAGGAAGGAAGGAAGGGGAGAGACGAAACACAGAGGCAGGGGCTTCATGTAGCCTGGGTGAAGGGGGTTGTGGCTCCTTCGCCCGACCCTGGCTGGATTTTATACTGCCACTCACACCAACCCAGCATCCCTGTTCCGGACAGGCTGTGATTTATGTCTGCCATTCCTGCCAGGGTTATTAATATTATCCAAATAAACTTGGTCTTTGCCCACCTCCTGCCCCTCCCTGCCAAGCCTCCGCTGACCGCCCAGAAGCACCTCCATAACTCTGTCCTCAGATTGTGCCCCGGGGAGCATCCGCCGCTGGCTTAACCTCAACCAACAGGAAGCCCCCCGTGTTGTGTGGAGGTCAGTTCCCAGAATTCTCAGTGAGGGCCATGCGGGCTGGGAACCTCTGGGAGTTGAAGTCCCCAATCGGGGGTGCGAGGGAATATCCCAACGGGGGTGGAAACTTGGGTTTAGAAGTTTCAAAATGATAGTGTACATGCCTAATTATATGCATATCATTATTTACTTTTGTAGGGGGTGCAAGAACGTATCGGGGATGCGGGAAAAGGTTGGGAACCCCTTTGCTTCCTGAGTTTTACATATTGGGGAGGTCCCTTAGAGGCCACCCCAAAATCTTTTAGAGGTACTCTGAACCGTGGTGGCAGAGCGGTTAGAATACAGTATTGCAGGCTAACTCTGCCCACTGCCAGGAGTTCAATCCAGGCAGGCTCCAGGTTGACTCAGCCTTCCCTCCTTCCGAGGTGGGTAAAATGAGGACCCAGATTACTGGGGACAAGAGGCCGGCTCTGTCAACTGCTTAGAGAGGGCTGTAAAAGCCCTGTGAAGCGGCATATAAGTCTAAAGGCTATGGCTACTCTTCCCCAAATAATCTCTCCAGATGAACACCTTGTAGAGGAAACGTCTCTCAAACCCCAACGGAGCAACTCAAACCGATCCCTTTCGGCGGGAAACTGGTTTCAACATTACTTAGCGCCCCACTAATGCCCATCAGCCAAACAACCGGCAAACCCACCAACGATCCAAATCCAGAGACCCTCCAAATCTCTCCGCTACGACAAACTCTTGATTGGGTCGGAAGCAATTCTCAGCCCTAAAGCTACGGAGGGCCCACCGCAGAGAGGAGATGATCATTTTTAATGATATAATGCATTTTGTTTCGGCATTTGCAAAGAAACGGAATTCTCTTCTACCTGTATGCTCGGCGGGGACCCCCATGAGATTCGTGCCCTTTTCCTTTCATTCTGCCGCTGACATATTATATACTGCACGCTGCTGAATCCAGCATTAAAGAACTCGCATTTCCTTCCAGGAGGAACCTGGTATATTCTTATGCATTTATCCATCAGCTTAGAACAAAAATCAAATTTAAAAAGGGGTGGTGATGGTGGTAAATGGTTGAACCAGCTTGGAGTGGGACACAGAAAGATATCTTAGTGACAGCACAGGAACCGCCCAACGGGACCTAGCCACAAATAAGTACAGGTAGCTTAGCAAATTCAGAGTTATGACGGAGCCCCCCAAAGCCACTTACAACCCACTTTTGAAGTTCCAATGTTGTCGGCTGGTCACGTGGTTGCATTTTGAGCCCCCGATTGTTACCGCAATTCCCTACAGTGGGTTCGTTTAACTGCCACCCAAAAGGAGGTAAAAATCAGGTGTGGCCACAGGGCGACCCCATTTATTCTCATCACTGAGAATTCCAGGAACTGACAGTTTAATTATGAGAGTAATTCCCAGGCTCGCCTTCTCACTAAAACCCACTAGGAAAAAAGGTTGGAGTTTCAACTGCTTCTGGGATCAACAGGCTAACCGGTCAGGGATCTACTAGCCAATCAGCAGGTGTGCTAGCCAACCAGAGTTCCTTGCAGAGAACCATCACCCAACCAATTGCTCTCTTTTTCCTCGAAGAAGCGTTGTTCTAAGAGTGAAAAGACTCCACCAGATTATCCCCCTGCCCCACTGAACTTCACAGGGACCACCCCCTGCCTAACCAGGAGGGCTGCAAATCCGTGCAGGGATGGATCCCTGGGCCTGCTCTCTGCCTTTGATTTTGGGATCAAAGCTGCCTTTTCGCTCTGCCAGAATAAACGAAAGTTGAGCAGAGAGGATGCGCAGCCTCCTAGGTGGAGATTTTTGCAAAGCCACTGAAGAGCTCTGGCCGGTGGCCTCGTTCCTTTCTTAAGCTCCTCTCTTGGGGTGTGGGGGGTGTCTTTTGCAGGTGAGGCGGGCGGGGGGCGGCCCTGCAAAACATCTGTGGGCAAAGGCAGCCCACCCTGCATCTGGGAGATGGAGCTGCATTCCAGGCCATTTAATCTGTTGCAAAGCTGTTTTGCACACTTCTCTGTCTCTGCCTCTCTCTCTGTGTGTGTCTCTCTCTCTCCCTTTGTGTGTGTGTCTCCCTCTCTCTTTCTCTCTGTGTCTGTCTCTCTCTGTCTCCTTCTCCCTGTGTGTGTGTGTGTGTGTGTGTGTGTCTGTCTGTCTCTCCCTCTCTGTCTCTCTCTCTGTCTCCCCCCCCCCTGTTTCTCTGTCTCTGTCTCTGTCTGTCTCCCTCTCCCTCTCTCTCTCTCTCTCTCACACACACACACACAACCTCCAATCACTAGGAGTCATTTCCATTGTGCCAAAGGAAGAGCAGCTGTCGGGAAGAAGACCACATCTCCAACAGCCTAAAAAAGCATGTTTTGACTTTTTTTTTCCTCTTCTCTTCTCTTTGCATGTAGAGTTTGAATAGAGCCTGTTTTCTTTTCCCGTGCATAAAAAAGAAAAAGAAAAAGGAATCTGTTAAAATAACATTCCATCGTTTGCAAAAGCTGTTCTGACAGGCGTGGTTCCTTTTCGGCTTTGCAGAATTTGCTTTCCTCCCCAGGGTCCCAGCCAGGGTGGACTCAAAACTGCCTGCAGGGCCCAGAGGACGGCTGCCTGCCGCACCTTGAGAGCTGGAAAGTCGCTTTAAAGGGAAGGCTGCCCAGGAAGCTGGATTCCAGGAGCAACATGGGAGGTCTGTGGCTTTCTCGGATGAGGCCTCTTAGGCAAAAACTGAGCATCAATAGCTTTGGATTTTTTCTGCTCCCCGAATCTCAGTTCTCCTCTCCTCTTCAGAGTAAAATTAGAGAAAAGTCTGGATTTTAGTTCTGGTAAAGAGATCAGGGTGAAAAAACTCTGCCTATCCAAATGGTTCGTTTCACCTATCTCCAAGGCACAGCCTAGTTCGGAAGTCTCCAAACTTGGCAACCTTTAAGACTTGTGGACTTCCAGAGTTCTTCAGCTGGCTGAGAAATTCTGGGAGCTGAAGTCCACAAACCTTAAGGTCTCCAAGTTTGGAAGCTCCTGTAAGGGTCCAGATATCCCAAGATGGCAAGTCCCCAAACGATGAAGACAGCGGTCCAGAAGCTTGCCAAGGGAGGTAGCGGCATCTCCTCAACCTTGGTTGACTTTGGAAAGATGACGGTTAGTTAGTCCTTAGCGTGAGGCTTCTGTGAATCCACTTCTTTCACGCTGCCACGGAGGTGTTGGTGGTTTCTGACCGAGGGCAGTCCAGCCTCTTCTTAAAGGTCTCAAGGGATGAAGCTCCCACCACTTCCGAGAGCAACTTCTGTTCCAGGGGTGGATGGTTCTCCCTGTCAGAAAGTTTCTCCTTATTTCCAGGTTGAATCTCTCTTCCTGGTTCAGAAATAGTGTAGGGTCTCCTGCTTGGGCGGAGGGTTGGACTAGAAGACCTCCAAGGTCTCTTCCAACTCCAATTGAAGGCTGTTGGGCAAGACCATTGCAAAAAGCGGGTGTGTGTGTGTGGATCCAACACACCACCAGATGAAGCCCGTCAGCCGTCCTGGGGATTCCCTCCTGCCCACACTCCTCTTCTCGGTGTCCTGGCAGGATGACCTTCAGCTCCACCCCTTGCAGGACGTCTCCCTGGCACGCTTGGAGCCCGAGCTGTCAACAGCCGGCAGGCAGGCAGCCGGCTTGCCCGAGACAGATCCAGCCACAAGGCGGCTGCCAGGAGGACATTTGGCTCCCTGAGAGGAGCAGACAGGCCAGTAATGAACTGTAATGCTTCGGTGCTCCCTTGAAGGGCGCCAGCTGAGCCTCCCACAGCTCCTGCGAGGCTCCTTCTCCTGCGAGGAGACGCTCAGGAAGGGAAGGAAGGAAGAGACAGGAGGAGGAGGAGGAGGAGGAGGAAGAGGAGGGCCTCCCAGGAGAAGGAAGGGGCTTGCTGCTGCTGCTTCCGCTGTGGGAAGCAGGGCAGAAGAAGCTTTGCAGAGGCCCCGAGGGTGGAAAACGGGGCTCAGGAAGGAGGAGGGGAGAGAAGGAGAACAGGGCCCCCCTCCTTCTCGTAGAAGACCCTGGGCAGAGAAGGAGGGCTCCAGTTCTCCCTTCCACGCCGTCCTCGACTTCTGACCACAATGGAGCCCCTCATTTCTGCTGTTGAGTGAGACATCCCTTAAGTGAGTTTTGCCCCCTTTGGCCTTGCCCCAGTTGTTCAGCGAATCGCCACAACAGGTAAGTGAGCCACCCAGTCGTTAAGCGAATCCGGCTTCCCCCGTTGTCTTTGCTGGGTCGCAAAAGGGGATGACGTGACCCCCAGGACGCTGCGACCGTCGTAAATAGGAACCAGTCGCCCAACAATTTTGACCCTGTGATCCTTGGAGACGCTGCAAGGGTCCAGTGAAAAACGGCCATGAGTCACTTCGATCCCCGCTGTCGTAACGGTGAACGGCGACAAAACGAACCGTTGTAAGTCGAAGACCACCTCTCCTTCATGGCCCTGAGCCTTCTGGGAAGAGGCCAGGGGATAGACAAGGCTCCACCTGAGCCGACCAAGAAGCTGGGCCGGCCTTCCACCCTCTTGCTTCCTCCTCCACCATCCTGCCTTTCCCCCAGGGCCCCCCGTGGGGAGACCAGCGTCCCCAAGGAGAAAGGGGTCGGTGAGAACACGGAGCGGCTGTGGCACCGAAGGGACAGCAATCAGAATTCCACCTGGTGCGATGAGGCGTCTCCCGCGTTCAATCAGCTTCGCGTTTGCTGCTCGAGTGCGCTTCCTCCAGCCCCTCCGGGCAAGCCGGTGTTCTTACACCTGGGTGAAAGGAACAGCAACAGAGCCCTCCGGGCAAAAAAGGCCGTCTTCTGAAGGAGGTGCCATCGTTTTCCCACGCTGGCCAGGCCTGTCGGGTGGCAACCAGGCTGGAGAAGGTGCCCTGAAGCTACCAACTTTGGCTGCTTCAAAGAAACATCTGGATGTAGATGGCTGTGAAGGTTCACCTGGTTGGCAAATTCGGGAGCTGAAAATAAATTGTTCCTTCCTTCCTTCCCTCCCTCCCTCTTTCACACTCTCCTTCCTTTATCTCTCTCATTTTTACCTTCTCTTTCCTTCTTCCCTCCCTCCTCTCATTTCATCTCCCTCCCTCCCTTGCCAGCACTGATAATCACTATGATAACGATGACAATAAGCATTCCGTATCTTCTCACCCGAAAGCCCAGGGTGGGATTTAATTTAACCCCAAATTTTTGCAGGGCCAGGCATTTTGCTTATACTCCAGTGTGCCTTTTGGTGAAGTCCTCTCCTTCCCCCCCCAAGAGACAAGTCCCAGGCATAAGGAACTACAGAGCTCACACCCCCTGAAAGACATTTCTGAATTTATCCTGGCAGATGCTCCTCCTTCTTCAAAGCTTTCCAAACCAGCCTAAATATCATTTCAACACCAAAGATGCAACGCCAGCATAATATGAAACAGCAGCAAGCTAAAAGGTTTGGGAACCTTCCCAAATTTTTACCTAAGGTAAAGGAAACACCTGGCACGGATGCTCCCTGCCCAAAATTATCAAGTGACCCCCACTTGAAAAAAAAAAACCCTAGTTATGTCAGAGAGATTTTCAATGTCCCTTTCGAATTTGTTCCTCTGGATCCAAATCCCAAAGCGCTCCCCCCCCCTTTGATCCTAACTGGATCATCAACTGGGCTTGCTCAACCAGAGTATCTTGAATAAGCCACAGTTGACCAGGTTTCAGCCTGGATACTGGATGATCCACAATCCGGCAAAAGGATTGGTTTCCCCCAGCTCTTTGGCTTAAGCGCAAACCCAGATGGCTAGATGATGGCAATGAGGTTCTGGAGAACCTCCGGGTCAAATGAACTGGCCTCTGCACACCTCCATCACTCCCCCCCCCCCCCCCCCCCCCCAAAAAAAATAAGGGGAAGCGTGTCAAACCCTTGGGAATGTCAGATGTTCAGATCAGGATGTCTTAGAAACAGTTGCTACGCAAAACATGCCAAGGTAGGCTTTGCTGTCACGCTTAATAATAGATGAAGGTTTTAAAATTTCTGAGGCTCTCCATTTCAAGCAGTTTGCCTTGTACGGTTGCCAGAGGAGGCAGGCACAGAGAGGAACGGCGTTGTGGGCACCGAGGGAAGCAGCTTGGAAGAAGAACAGCCTATCACGGACAGCCCGGGATACCTGGCTTTGGCTTGGCTGGCTGGCTGGGGAATTCTGGGAATTGAAGTCTACACCTCTTCAGAGTTCAGGAATGCTGACCTGCAGCTTCACTGATGGTGGCCCAAGAGATGCCCATCAAAACAGACCTGCCTCTTAGCATGCCAGCCACACTTCAGCTCAAGCCGAGGATCTCATTCTGGAAATGTGCCGCTATATTGACCCCGTGGCAGGCAGGTATTCCCTGGTCTTCCTTCCTTCCTTCCTTCCTTCTCTCTTTTCCTTCCTGCAGGAGCCCAATTAATCAGAGGACTGTGGGGCGAGTGCGTGGCAGGAAGGATGAAAACCCAGATGCCGGCTCCGTGAATAGATGCCCGCAATTGCCAGAAAGCGGGTTTTCCTAAGGGGAACACAACCATCGCTTCACCACTAAGCTCGACTAACAACTTCAGATTAGGATCTCCTTCTGCCATCCTTATGGGCCAGACGTCAACCCACTGGACCGTCACTTGTCTGAGATTCTCCTGCTTGAGCAGGGGGCTGGACTAGAAGACCTCCGAGGTCCCGTCCAGCGCCATTCTATTCTACACCGGAGGAAACGCGGCGTACAGCCTCTCCACTTGGGTCCTGACCTTCTCCGGCCTGGCAATGAAGGCAGGTCCTCCCTATTCTTGCAAATGCCAGTTTAGAAAGCAACAACCGCCGCGCTTCACCGTGGCAAGAAAGCTCTGGGATGGCGCTCGGATCTGAGCCGAAGAAGCTTCTTGGAGGAGAAGCGAAACCTTTTCCAAGGGGAGCCCCTTCCCCAAGAATGTCCAGCTGCCTTTTGGAAAAGCACCTCAAGAGACAACCAGGACGGTTGAGGCTCTCCGTAGCCACACGATACGAGAGCGCTAACCCCCCTGCCCCACCGCCGCTGGTCCCCGGCACAATCCAGCATCCGGAGGAGGGGAGGGAGAAACAACGCCTCCTGATCCAGAACCCCAGCCTGGAACCCCAGAGGGTCGCGTCTGCAGCCCCCCCAAACCCTTCTCCCTCCTTACCTTGCCCAAGGAGTCCTCCAAACCTTCCCAGGGCCACCGTGACCTCTGCGAGAAAGCCCAACGTTGCCCTCCCCACCCCGGCCCTCCCCCAGCCAGCTTGAATTTCCTCCTACTCCGGGAGTGGGGGTGGGCTGAACAAAAGGAGTGGGGGGGGGGGCCCTCCGATTTTCGGCAGGTTTTGTGTCTATGCTTCCTCCCTCCCACCCTTTCCCACTGCCTGCCCCCAAATCTAGCTTCCTGTGGTTAGATTTCTCCAAGCAGCAAGCTGCTAAACCAGACAGGCAAGCCAGAGACCTTGTCAAAATAATAAAAGTGCAGCTTTTTTGTTCTCCTTTTTAAAAAAAGAAAGAAAGGGAGGAAGAAAAATATGCAGCCATCCGACCACAGGCGCTCAGGAATTTGTAATGCTACTAAATAAGGCTCGTCTCCTGAGCCCCGAGGCAGCTACGAGGAGGAGGAGGAGGAGGAACCCAGCTGGTCACCACGGAGCAGGGGGGTCTCCCAACCTTGGCAACGTTAAGACCGGTGGACTTCAACGGCCAGAATTCCTCAGCCGGTTTGGCTGGGTGTTGAAGCCCACCAGTCTTAACGTTGCCAAGGTTTGGAGACCCCCTGCTCCGTGGAGGATTGGGCTCTGCCTCTGCCGACAGTCCTGCGAGGAGGGAGGGATGGAGGGGGGGGGAAACCGGTTGCCAAGAGGAGCCTCGGTGCCCCCCCCCCCAAGTTTCAACCCAGGAGGCTCCCAAGTTCTGCTCTAAAATATCTCAATTTGTGGGGGGGATTTAGTGGAAGAGATGGACGCCTTTGGAGAACGTACAAGGTGAAAAACAGCACCAACGATGGTCCCGAATTACAACATGCATGTCCCACGGAGGGAACCAAGAACAAGAAGGCAAACGCAACCCTTGTCGATGTTCTGGGGCCACCACAGAAGGTTGGAGGTTGAGGGCGAAGGTTGCCTTCACCCTTCAAAGCCTCCAGGGCTCTTTCCACCTGTCTGTCCCCTCCACCACCCGTCCCGTCTTGCTGGGAGGGACAGTTCAAAGTATCTGGGGGGGCATCTTGTCGGCAGCTCCCGTTGACGGTGCAACAAGACTCTTGCCTGGCTCTGCTTGAAGGCCACACCTGGAAAGCCTTGCCAAGTCGATGCCCTTTTACCCAACCTCCCCCTGCCTAGGGGAAAAAAAGAGCCAAAATAAAATGCCATCTAAATACGGGCTTCCTGGGAGAAACAGGCTACAAACTGGGCCTGGGGGCTGTGGGGGAGAGAGACAGACCCCAGGAAGGCAGACAAAACCGGGAAGCACTTTCAGGCAGGACCTCTTGGAAAGCATCTCCTGGCCTTGGGTTCAAAGGCACGTTTCTTTCCAAAAAACGAAGAAAAGAAGAATTTCTCAAATATCTCAATGGGGAGGACCCCCACTGCCCCCTCCACTGGGTCTGTGGCTGATCCACGGGGTGGTTTGGGGCCAACAGCACTCAAAACATTTTGGCATTTCAGCCAGGAAGGTGGATCTTACGGGAAAGACGGAGGAATGTAGGGAAGGGGCTTCTTGGTGGGAGGGGTAGCTGATAAATTAATATCAGATCCCACTCCCACCCTCACCCATCGCTCATCCTACCCCCTCCTTCCCTCCCCAATCTTTGAGCTATTGTATTTTGTGATTTTGGTCTTTCGTAGTATTTCATTTACGGTATATAGATTTTATTTTTTAATATTGTAAAGCTGGCCAGAGGTACCGTGTGATATGACGGATGGCCAAGATAGATAGATAGATAGATAGACAGACAGATGATAGATATATAGATAGACAGATGATAGATAGATAGATAGATAGATAGATAGATAGATAGATAGAAAGACAGACTGATAGATAGATGGATGGATGGATGGATGGATGGAATGAAGCCCCTCCCCCCTTCCTTAGCTCCCTGGACAGCCAGCCCCCTTTGGATAAGGTCCCAATGCCTCCCCCTCCCCCACAATATCGCCCAACCTCTCTGCAGTTCATCCACAATCCCGCCCTTGTGTTCAACTGACAGGACAAATGGGGGGGAGGGGGCTTTGTGGCTGGCCAGACCAGCAGACCTGATGGGTGCCTGAAAAAGCCGGGCCCAGAGACCCCAGCCCCCCCACCAACCCAGATGCTCAAAGGAGACCATTGGGAGAAGGCCCCCTTCCAATGAGTCGGCTGCAACGCCCCCCCCCCCCCCGCCTGCCTGAACCTCCAGGGCGCCTTCCCAGGCCCTGCCCTCCCCTCCGCAGGCAGCAGATGTGACCTGAAGCCCCTCCCCATCTCTTCAAGCCAGGTCTTTGCTCCGCTCTTCTTCTTCCTGGGCCCCGATTGATGAAAGGCTGGGGGACTTGAGAGGGCCAAGGTGGGACCGCGTCCTCCTGCCCTCCGTCTCCAAGACCAGCCCCAGCCCGGCTGTTGCTTGTCAGTCCGCTTGTAATCAGTGGCGGCTGCTTCTCTCGGCAAAGGCCTTTTCCAGAGGGGGGAGGAGGAGGAGGAGGAGGAGGAGGCTGGAGTGGGGAGGGGGAGCCGGTGCATTAATATGCCAGCCACCCTCCGACCCTCCTTGCCTTTGTTTCGGCTGCTCTCAAGAGGAGAGGCCTCCCGAGATGCCAAGACCCCGTTTTGTTTTTCTCTCCCGGCAGGCAGCCCAAACGAGAAGGGAGCTCCATGTCCTTCCCCTCCCCACCCCGTGGAAGGGCGCCTGGGGCACCCAAAGACCCCAGGGAGCCCCCAAGGGTGGGCAAGAGGCAGTCACACGGTCTCCAGCCCCGCACACCATCCCCCCAAAGCTGGGAGGGTCCCATCCGCTGAATGCTGAGCTCAGCGTGGTGGGAATCTCATTTGCGGCTGGAACAAGAGCTCTGCGTTGATGGATGGAGGCCGGGCAGAACTGGAAGGGGAAGTGAGGGGCGAGATGAAAGCCAAGGAGGAGGCCGAGGAGGGGCTGGGGCGCAGCTGCTCCATTTGCTGAACAAGCTCGAGGGTCTCCCCGCTTTCCTGGACCAGCCCTTGTCTCCCCCCAGACCTTCCTCAAAAGGAACCTTTTATTCCCTCTCGCCTTTAAAGAGAAAAGCGACTGCAGGAATTTGGGGGGGCGGGGGAGTTGCAAAATTCAGCTGAATTGGGAGGAAAAGAGGGGATAACCCAGAAGGTGGCGGCGGTGGGAGCTTCCGACATTCCGGCGGTGCAGGTAGTCCTTGACTTACGACACTTCATTTCACAACCATTCCAAGTTACAACAGCCCCGAAAAAAAGGAACTTCTGGCTAAAAGTTATGATTTTTGCAGCATCCCCATAATCACGTGAACCGAATCCAGACGCTCAGCAACTGAATCATACTTACGACCGTTGCTGGGTCCGAGGTCAGGTGATCTTCTGATGACCAAAGTCAATGGGGAAGCAAGATTCATTTAACAGCTGAGCTACTAACTTATCAACTGTGGCGATTGACTTAACGACGAAGGTGAGAAAGGTGAGGAAAGTCACTTAAGTGTCTCGCCAAACCACAGAAATTTGGGGCTCGCTTGTGGCTGTAAAGGACTACCTGTATCCTGTCCAGACATTCACCTCTACTCCCTTGGAGGAAGAATCACCACCAAAACGAAGGAACGAGGAAGGGGAAGGGGAAGGAGAGAAAAACCAGCTTTTGTGGTGCTCGTGGACGGGTGGCCCCCACCTCTACCTGGGATACAGGTACTGTGATTCTTCTCTCCACAAACAGCATTTCCCGGGTTCCGTTTTGGGGTATTTGGGGAAAACTCCCCCTCCCAACTCTTATATCTGCTACAAAAAGGGTAGCAAAAAGTTTGTGCCCCTTGAAAGTTTTTCCAATAATTCCCCCCCCCCATTTAATCATCCCATCTGCTCCCCTCCTTCTCCAGAGCCCCCTTTAATTTCATCAGTTTTAAAACAAAAGCGGCACGTTTTGGGTGACGGAGCTATCAAGCGGATAGATACACATTATCATTTTAAGACCGGCAGAATTCGAGGGACGGCAGCCAAAGTTCCCCTGGCACCGGATGTGCGGAACGAAATAGCCGAGAAATGCCAGGATGCAAAGACCACCATATGGGGGGGGATGGGGGTGTGTGGGGGGGCAGAAATCCAGTAGAGCCCCTGCAGTTGAATTTTCAGCCAGCTGGGCTGCAATTCCCGGAGGGCCAGTTTGCAAGGAGAGTCGCGGGTCTAAACGGTTTTCAGCAGCGGAAGGTTTCGACGTGATCCCCAACCTCACCGTTGGGGAGCCCTCCCTGCTCCAGCCGGACACCCGTTCTGCCCCCCCCCCCGACACAGACACCCCCTCTTCTCCGCCAGTGCCCCCTCCCTCTGCCCTTTCCCCTGCCGGCGGGCGGGGCTGGCACATCCATCACGCCTGCTTAAGGCTGCTCACTCAGCAGCCCACCGCAGCTGCTTTCTGCCACACCGCGGCGGCCGCCCCCTCCCTCGTCAGCTGCTGTAACGACGACGACACGTCACGCTGGCACCCTGGGGAGGCTTCAGGAAGCCAGGTAAGTGGATGAGCAAAGCCCCAGAGGGGAGCTTGTTACTGGCTTCTGCCTCGCTGAGTGGAATGTGTCAGAATCCATGATGCTCGCAGCCAGGAACCACCAAAGCTGACATCTCCTCCCCCTTCACCCCCCCCCCGCCCTCCCTCACCCCTCCCGCTCTCTTTCTTCTTCTGCGCAAGACGCCGACTGGCTGTTCACCTGGAAAGTTGCCCTCCGCCCCAAAGCTGGCCTGGGCTGCCACGTAGCTTCTGCACGCCTTCTGCTCCGTGGCTCCGCCAGGCCTAAAGGGAAGGCCCCGGAGCGTGTCTGTGTGTGCAGGGGGAGAGAGGGAACGGCCTTGGAATGACAGGAGGAAGAGCCACAGACAAGGCAGCCATCAGGTAAGGCAGCCTTCAGCCAAGGGAACTACAGCTAGCTCTCGACTTACATTTGAGCCCAACAGGCCTGCCGCCAAGCGAAACGTCTGTTAAGTGAGCTCTGCCCCTTTCACAACCTTTCCTGCCGCAATCGTTAAGTGAATCCCAGCTTCCCCAGGTTGACTTGGCTGGTTGAAGGGGATCTCATGGCCCCCGGGATGTCGTCATAAATGCGAGTCAATTACCAAATGGCTGGATTTCGATCACCTGATCGTGGATATGCCATAACGGTTGTATGAAAAATGGTCATCAGCCACTTTTTGCAGTGCCGTTGTAACTTTGGTCACTAAATGAACTGTTGTACATCAAGGGCTACCTGTAACACGAGCAACCCACCCGCTCTTTGGACAAGCCCCTCCCTGCCCCAGACAAAGTGGGAGGGGGTATCCCCTTCAGACCTACCAAATTTGGTCCTTTACCATAAAAACAACCCTGGCTGGAAATTGTGTTGGTTTCTTAGTCCAATCCCCCCACTGGCCCAGCAGGAGACCCTACACCCTTCCAGACAGATACAGCTTATCAGAGTTGGAAGGGACCTTGTAGGTCATCTAGTCCAACCCCCTGGCCCAAGCAGGAGACCCTGCACCATTTCTGACCAATGGCAGTCCAGTCTCTTCTTGGAAGCTTCCAGTGGGGATGATCCCTGATGGTTGATCATCCCCCCCCCCTTCTCCTCCGCAGAGCCCCGATTAGGGAAGCGGTTTCCATGGCGAAGCCTTCGGGTCTGCGGCCTGACAGAGCGGAAATCACCCCCTCCCTCCCCCTTGCCCCCTCACTGAGTTTGGGTCGATGTTCCTCTGGCAAGGCAGCCTGGGGGGGGCGGGGGAGTGAAGAGCCAAGGAGGGAGGCAAAAGTCCAGCCCCCCTTCCCCACCCCCAGGATTGCAAGAATGGACTTTGATCTTTCACCCATCGAGGTCTGAATGCGCAGGCATGTGCAGCCCTGCAAGGCTGAACCATGTGTGTCTTTCTTTCTTTCCCTTTCTTTCTTTCTTTCTTTCTTTCCATCTCTTTCTCCCCTCCACGTCTTTCTTTTTCTCTCTCTTCCTTCCTTCCTTCCTTTTTTTTCTTTCTTTCTTTCTTTCTTTCTTTCTTTTTCTTTCTTTCTTTCTTTCTTTCTTTTCCTTTCTTTCTTTCTCTTTCTTTTTCTTTCTCTTTCCATCTCTCTTCCCCTCCTTCTCCCCACTCTTATTTCTTTCTTTTTTTCCTTTCTTTTCTTTCTTTCTTTGTCTCTCCCTCCTTTTCTCCCCCTTTCTTTCTTTCTCTCTCCCTCCACCTCTTCTTTCCTTCCTTCCTTCCTTCCTTCCTTCCTTCTTTCTTTCTTTCTTTCTCTCTCCCTCCTTCTTTCTCTCTCTCCTTTTTCTTTCTTTTAATCAATCAATCAAATCAAATATAAAGTTAAAATAAAGCAAAACCATAAAATGAGATCCTAGGTTGGCCATCCCAGGATTGGCTGTGGAGGGCGTCATGCCACCCCCCTACCCCCCACCCCCATCCTGCGTCGCCTCCAGACCTGCCACTCAAACTCCGGCCTGGTGTGATGGTGGCCGGGGGACGGCAGGCCAATCTGTCACCAGCTGCCTTGGACCGACCTGGCGCCCTGCCCGTTGGCAGGAGGGCTCCTGATGGGCAGGCCAACGTGGTCCCTGCCAAAGCGCCCAGGAAGTTTGGTAGGCAGGGCAGATTTGAGGAGGCAGGGCTGCCCCTGGGTCTGTGCCAAGGCTGGCTGGCTGCATCCTGGCAGGGCTCCAGCTCTTCACAGCCTCCATGTTGCTAAATAAACAGACCCTCACCGTCACACCTGGGGCACATCCTCTTGCCAAGGCTCCCGAGGAAAGGACGGCCGTAAACAGGGCTCCGGCCAAGGAAGCGTTGCCCCTCCTGACGGGCAGGTGACGAGGCTCCCTCTAGATCAAAGGTCTCCAACCTGAGCAACTTTAAGACTTGTGGACTTTTAACTCCCAGAATTCCTCGGCCAGCTTTGCCGGGTGTTGAAGTCCACAAAGTCTTAACGTTGCCAAGGTTGGAGACCCCTGATCTCGACGTTTGGGGGCATCCCAGCCTGGCCTTAAGGAAGCCATTTAAGGCCGTGTCTGAATGACAGCACAGATGACCGGTTTTAAACCCAGTTATGCTTCCAAGTAGGGCTTAACCCCCAAGGCTGCCACTTGACGTATGAGCCCCGTTCCTTGTTTACCAGCATCTCAGCACATGTAGAGACAATCCTCCACTTACAACCATCCTTTAGCGATTGTTTCAAGTTACGACAGTGCCGAAACGGTGACTGACAACCGGCCTTTGCACTCCCAAAGGTGGCAGAGGCGTCCCTGCACCTGGTGTGATCGTGACCAACTCACCTTCGTCCCGGAGGCACCTGCAACCTTCCCAGCTGGGTTCCAATAAGCCAAGTCCAAAGGGGGAAGCTGCGTTCGCTTAACAACCAAGGCCAAAGGGTCGTAAAATCAAGTCACGGTCATGTGATGACTCATTTAATGCCGGCATCGCTTAGCAGTGGAAGCTCTGGTTCTAATAGTGGTCAAAGGTTGAGGACTATCTAAAGGGTTGCCCCCGAAAAGATGGGGGGGTCAAGCTCTTCTCCAAAGCCCCGGAGGGCAGGACAAGAAGCAACGGGTGGAAGCTAAGCAGAAACTTCCTAACAGTGAAGACGATTAGCCCGTGGAACTGCTTGCGACCAGAAGTCGTGGGTGCCCCATCACTGGAGGTTTACTAAGGAGAGATCGAACAACCCATTTCCTGAAACGACGTTGGTTTTTCAGCTTGAGGAGGGGTTGGACTAGAAGACCTCAAAGGTCCCTTCCAACTCTGCTCTTCTATACTGCCTGGGTGAATGCTGGTGAACCTCGCAGACGCACCTGCACAAAAGCCAGCTGCCATGCAGTCCCCTCTTCCCCCAAAAAAGGAAAGGTAACCATGGCTACCCGGAACCTGGTTTCCCGAGACCGACATTGCCCTTGAGGTGGGCATAATTGACAGGACGGCTTGGAAAGCGGCCCCCTTGGGCAGGACGACGGGCTGAATGGGAAAGGGTGCCCATCTCATCCGGGAGCTCCAACGGGTGGCATTTCAGTTGCCCCTTATTCTGGAGTGGGGCGGGGGGGGGGGGGGAAGAAGGCCAACCCCCTCCCAACGGCTCCAGCACACCAGCTCCGCATCGGGCCGGAGTCGCTTCGGGCCGGAGTCACTTCTGGCGGGGGGGGGGGGCGTCCTTGAGCAGCCCAAAGAGGCGGGTGGGAGGCGTAAGAAGAGTCATTTGCTAAAACCAGGCCGGGCTTGGGGCTGGGGTGTGTATGGGGGGGGGGGGGCGTGGGATGGCCAGAGGGTCTTTGAGCAACAACGCCAGGCACATTATTCACCGGGGAATAAATTACTGCGCCATTTAGCCTCCCTACCTTCCCAGGGATCTTAATTTCTCCCAGCCCCGTTGGTTGGTGGAGAGTTATTTGCTAATTAGTTAGGAAAGGCAGGTTTTTGGGGCTCCGGAGGGAGATGTGGAACAACTGATTACCGATCCTTATTAAACGCTCCACCGTCGGTCATGATGATCAGAGGCTTCGCGGAGATGGACAAAGGCCATTTTGGCCAAGGGCTCCTCTTTTTTTTTATTGTTATTATTATTATTTTTTAGCCTGCAAGGCATGAACGTGGCAGATGCTTGATGTGGCACATAATCACGGAGGGGGGGGGGGGGGGGGGGGAGGAGGAACCAGCTCTGTTTTTCAAAGCCGGCGTAGCCAGGCAGGCTCTCAGCGTAAAATTTGGGGTTGGAGAAGAAAGGAGCCTCGATGGGGCTCTTTCCAATCTTCTGGGCTGCTTCAGAAATACCCGGAAGGGCTGTTGGGATAAGGTATCCCATGTGGCAGGGTTGGAGACTTGACGCTCGGCAGCGTCGAGCCAATGATACATGATGTGCTGCCACCTGTGAACAGATGCGCATTCTGAGCTCCACAAGATAAAAAGCTGCCTGCAATCTGGGGCCAGACGGGCTCAGCGAGGAGGTGGGTAGAACATCTTGAGAGGGAGATGGATGAAGAGCGCCAAAACGGGGGTCCCGGAGAAGCAGGCTTTGAAAGGAGGAGGGCTCTTGGGAAGGGCTGTTATGTTCTCTAGTGGGTGGAGGAACCCAACGCTCATCTTCTCCGGTGGGGCTGTTGACCTTGGGGAGAAGTTCCCCATCGTGAGAAGTGCATCTGCAGGACTACCTCCATCACGACTGGGTGACAGCCTTGGGAGACGCCATCAGTCGAGATCAGAGGTCTTCAAAACTTGACAGCTTTAAGACTTGTGGACTTCAACTCCCAGAATTCCTCCTCCAGTCATGTTAGCTCAGGAATTCTGGGAGTTGAAGCCCACAAGTCTTAAACTTGCCAAGTTTGAAGACCCTGGGTCAAGATGGTCAACAACCTTGGACCTACTGCACGCAACAAGTTGGGCAGAGAACAGCAGACATCACCACCTGGAAGATGACCTTGTTATCCTCAAGCTAACAGAACAACGGCTGATAGAGTGTCCCTTTCCTTCATGGCCTGTGGCCGCACACACATCCCTCCAGTCTGGACCTCTTCTTTAATGGAATTCTGAGAATTAAGTCCTCACGTCTTGGAGAGAATCCAAGTTGGAGATGGGATTAAGCTGCCATGGCCAAGTCTAAATCAAAAACATGGTTGAGAAACCACAGGGGCTGCCTTCAAATGTAGTGAGAAGCCAACACCAAGGAAGATGATTATTTTCCAAATTTGAAGGGGATGCAACTCTGAGAATCTGCAAGATTTGAGGGAAGATCTCCTGCCTAAATCCCTAGAAAATTGCTATCAGTCAGAGTGGACCAGCTTTCTCCAACTGGGTAACTCTGGGAAGGGGCCCAGCTTCCATCCTTGACTTGGTTGGTTGGAAGCCAGCTCACAAATGGCCGTCACACAATCCTACCCCAATCATAAACACACACTAGTCGCCAAGCACCTGAATTTTGAAAACACAAGGATGCTTCAGTGGTCGTAAGTGAGAGGACCACCCCTAAGCCCCTTTTCTCAGTGCCATTGTAGCTTCGTATGACTGTTAAACTAATGATTCTAAGTCAACCGCTACCTGTACTGTCAAGAAAGAGACTTGACTATGGAGGCACCAAAAATGAAACGTTCCCCTTTTATGGATCTCTCCTACATCCATGCCTCCTTCTGCGGTGGGCCCTGGAGTAGGAAGCTGAACCGGAGGACGACAACTAACCCCCCCAATCTTGGCCTCTTCTGGAAATGAAGATGGTTAGTTCCTGGAGGAGACAGAACAAAGAACCAGGACGGCCCTGATAAATTATAGGGGTGAACGGAGCCAACACAAAGTTGCAGTGCGGGATGTTCCTTAAAGAGGCCATCCAGCCAAACCTTCCCCCCTCCCCCCCCCCCCCCCTCCTTCATCCAGACCCCCAAACCCCATTGTCCCCATTGGTGGGCACAGATCTCCTGGTTCACTTCAGCTGCGTTCAGACATGCAGAGCCAAGAAAACAGCAGACCGTGGGGAAGGCTTGGTTTGCCCGCAATAACGGGGGCTCGGCTGTCGTCGCCTCTGAGATCCAGCCTTCCCCCCCTTTGCCCAAACAGGCCCGTTTACTGCCAACCTCTTCCTCCCTGTCCCCCATAATCCATGGTTTCCAGGTAGAGGCTGACAGCCCCACCTCCAAAGCCTCCCTCCCCAACCTTTGCAAGCTACGCGCGGGCAATTACGGGAAGAAAGACAGGTATAAGGAGAGGCAATTACTGACAGAGAGATATAGATTACCCCCCAGTCATAGCACAAAAAGAGAGTATTAAAACACCTCCTGGGGAGCTCTCCCCACTGAGACGGAGGCCGTGGCGCTGAGCCTTCCTCTCTTTTCTGCAGAAAATCAGGAACGAAGGAACAACGGACCAGGGACGCTCTTATTATGAGCCAGGCAATCTCCGGAGAATCTTTGCATGCACAAGAGGACCAGCCCAGGAATCCAATTTCCTTCCTTTTTTCCTCTTCTCTTCCTCCATTTTTCTCATTTCCTTCCTTTCTTCTTCCCTCCCTCTTTCATGCTCTCCGTCCTTCATCTCTTACTTCTTCCCTCCCTTCTTTCCTTGCTTCCTCTCTCTCATTTCCTCCCTCTCTCCCTCCCTTTTCCTCCTTTCCTTCCTCTTTCACATACTTCCCTTCATCTTCCTTCCTTCCTTCCTTCCTTCCTTCCTTCCTTCCTTCCTTCCTTCCTTCCTTCCTTCCTTCCTTCCTTCCTTTTTGCCCTCCCTCTCTCCCTCCACAGCCATCGGCCTCAGTCCCCCAGGTATGGAAAACCCACCGCAAAAGCGTATCCTTCTCTCTGCCTTCCGTTGCACGACACACAATAACCACAAAGCCGCACACAAATAAGTCTCCTTGTGCTGCTAAGGGAAATGAGGCAGTTTCTCCACACAGACGACGGTTGTGGGGCCTTTGATGCTCACACCTCCATTCTGGCAGAAACTGTGTCCCCCACCTGCCATTTTTCTTTCCAAGGTGGAGCCAGAACAAAGGCCTGGAAGTGGAGGGGGGGGGTCTCCCCCAAGGCCAGAAAATAAAGGGGCTCTGGAGAAGGAGCCGGCCGGTGTCTCCAGCTCTCTTCCTGATGCGTGGTCTGTATTTAACCCCTCCAGATCCCAGATCTAATTCCTCCTCAGATTCCCGGCCTGAATATGAAGTCCTCTAAGAGAGGCTTGGAGGGTACAAGAAAAACCAGAGAGAGATGGGGGTGGGTCCAACCACTATATATATATATATATATATATATATATATTCCAACCCAAGACCAAGACCCTTCATCCCATGTTTGCAGATGAACCTTCAGAGCCTTCCCACAAGATGCAGAGCTGATCTCTACAGATTCTCTTCTTCTCAAGTTGACCAAACCATGAGAAACTTTCTTATTTCTTGGCTGGTTGTGAAAGGCCTGGAGTGTCCCAAACCCAAACCAGCACCACGTGGAACCCATGGAATTCCTCACCATGCTGCTAGGGTCGCCACATAAAACTCGCCACATCTCCAGGAGCTCCCTCTCCCATGTGAAGCACGAAGCGTCCTTCACCCACAGATTCTCCATGGGGATTTTCTGAAACGAACCCAACCAGAAGCCAACCGTATCTCATTCCATCATCCCTCATATAGGAGGTCTTCTGGATATCTCAGTAGAGTCAAGTGGTGGCAAGGCTCAGGGCTGGAGGCCAAGACTGGAGATCACAGAGATTTCCCATCATCCTCTCTTATTTCCCAATATTCCTTAAGGAAGTCATTCTCAACGGTGGCAGGTTGAAGACAGGTGGACTTCCACTCCCAGAATTCCCCAGCCAGCAAAGCTTGGTAAACAGAGCCACCTGCGGCGTCCCTCAATCATGGCGGTTTGAAGTTGAGTGGTCTCATCTTCTATGAAGTCCACCCATTTCCAAGTGGCCAAGGTTGAGAATCGCTTGCCTTAAGGGAAGCCACCACAGCGAGAACGGGGGCCGAAATCAGCTCCAGGGCCTTGTTCGAAAGTTTCAGAAAGGTGCACAGGAAGAAAAATTGCTGAATGGAGCTTTTGAAATAAATTCTTCCAAAAAAAACCCCAACAAAAATCACAGCTTTTGTTCCTGGAGAGAAAGGGGTTAGAGAAGAGAGCGCTCCGCCACCTCCATCTTACCTGCTCAAAGGAGGTGAAAACATGGGCTCTCACTCAAAGGGTTGAAATGAAAGAGAACGAAACAGAACAGCAGCCCTGCAACGGATGCATTCCCCCCCCCACACCCCCACCCGTCTAAATTCTCCTGCACACGGCTGGGAGCAGTCAATAGGGAGTATTCGGTATTGGAAAAGTCACCTGACCAGCAAAGTCATTGCAGATTCATTGTGTGAGGTTTTTAAAAACAGATTAATTGATTTCGGGCCAATTGGAAGGGAAAACAAAAGGCGCTGTTTTCTCTAGGTGCACGGAGGCCGTTCCTTTTAAGGCACCATTTTTCTGGCTTCTCTTTTCCCTGGGAGCAGAGCCATTAATATAACCAGGTGTTCCGTGAACAAGCCCAGATGATTTAGAAATTAACCCGTCGTATCCACCCACGGGGGGTGGAGGGCGGAGAAGAGAATGCCCAAATCATCTCCCCGGTGCACTCCAAACACATTTCAACCCTGCTCGTTTTTAAAAACCACTTGCCTTTTCCCGCAGGGATGGAGAGCTGTCAACAATCCAGTTATTGGCGGCCACAACGCAAATCAAGCCCGGTCAACTCGGTGGCATTGAGCCGACCCACGGAGGATTCCCCTTCCAGGCGAGAGCCCAGCCTCCCTCCCTCCGATTCCTTTAACGTTTTTATCGGGATGAACTCAAATCCACGGAGGACGAGAGCGTCTTTTTGAAAAGAGACTCGTAGCATGGATGCCCCTCAGAGTTCTCTCGGCAGGAAAGCGGTCCATATGTTGGAAGATAACTAAGAGAACACGATGCGAGCCAGCAAGCGGAGCGAACAGCATGGATCCTTGCAGATTCAAAACAGAGGGGCAGCTTGGATAATTACGCCTCCTCTTCAACCTCCTCTCCCTTGGCTCCCAGCTTCCCCCCAGCACTCAAGCATGCCCAGGCAGCATGGATCCCTTCTTAGGTGACGTCCCTTGGTCTCTCCCACTGCCCCAGATGGCACCGTGGTGGCACCGATCAGCCAGAGGGGCATGCCCAAGAGGCGAGATTCTCATTTACACCCCAGACCCATCTCTCCCCTTTCCTCGGGCCCGGCCTGTTTGGTCCTGCCCTCTCCCCTGGCGGCTTGGACTCTGCCTCAGCCGTGGCACCCATTGCGCCGCCTTCTCGCCTCTCCCTTCCACTCTGGGAAGCGCCTGCCTACAAATCAGGGTCGGCCTGCACTGCTGTTCGACAGAACCTCGCCACGCGTGCGGCTGATCTTGACGCCTCGCTGCTTAATGGGGACGTGAAGCCGAGAAAGGAGCCACGGGAGGGGGAGGTCCTTCCAGCTGCCAATCTGCAGGATGGTTACCACCAAGCTCACCCCAACAGGGCAGGCAGAGGTAGCTGTGTGTGCCCCCACGCCCACCCCACCAACCCAGATCCTCCTCTCATCAAAGCATCCCAATCGGCGCCAGTCCCAATTTCTGCCCAGAAGCAGCAAGGCAGCTCAGAGGTCGATTGCCTAAGAACCAGCTATCCCCCCTCCCCCCCCCCCCCCCCCAGAACGGACACGGCTACAATCCCTTCGCACGGATTCATTTGTCCAATAATAACCCTAATAACAGCAACACTGAAAATGTAAAGCGGGCCGCTGCCAGAGGAGACCCAGAAGGTGCCGCTCTTGAACTCACCCAAGAAGGCGGCATCTGACGGCCTTTAGCAGTAGCACGTCCCCCCCTTGGCAAGCTCTTGTCCACCTAACAGGCGGGGATAAAGCCAGATTCCAAAAACAAAACGAAACCCACTTAAGCAGGAGGTTCAGGGGAAGAAAAACCAGGCATGGGCAGGTGGAACCGCGGACTGCCCCAAGCCCCCTCTCTTCTTGTCCAGCGTGACTCCCCAAGGAAGCAATCACAGTTGGGGAGGGTTGCACAACTGATCGCATGAGAAACCTGGTCTGTTGTTCAGAATGGCCTGCAGGGCGGGGTGGGTGGTGGTGGGTGGTGGGGTTGAGCCCCCTGGGTTCAAGGAGGGTGTTCTTCAGTTACCTGCCTGCTTCGTTTACTAGCCTGTCCCTTCTCGCAGCATTACATCCCCCGCCAATTAAAACATAATAATCTCCGAATTGGCAGTCTGCTCTGTTGGAGTGGCTGTTCAACCTCCCGCCTGTCCAGGTTGTCTCAGTTGGGTCTCTGTTGACCAAGCAGGAGAAGTAGAGGCCCCCAAACCTGACCCACGAGTGGCATCTGCCCAAGGCCGATCTGCAGGTTGTGGCCCAGCGGTGGGAGGTTGTGGGGAGGGGCCGAGAGGAAGCAGGACCACGGAAGTGAGATTCCGACAAAGATGTTGAGACGTTGGGAAAAGTGCAGAGAAGAGCACCTACGATGGTCAAAGGCCTGGAGACGAAGAACAAACCGTGGCAGGTTTTGGGGTCAGCTGGTCTGTAGAAAAGAAGGACTGGGGTGGGGGCTGGGGGGCGTGAAAGCAGCCTTCCAATATTGGAGGGGCTGCCCCAAAGAAGAGGGAGGGGTCCACCTGTTCTCCGAAGCCCCAGAAGGCAGGAAAAGAGACCCGAATCAAGGAGAGAAGCAGTGTGGAATTGAGGAGATCACAATTAATCAGAGGAACAAACTTGCCTTCCGAAGTCGTGGGTCTTCAAGAAGCGTTTGGACAGTCCCAGGTCCCAAATGGTCTCGGGTCTCCTTCTTGACAAGGGGGTTGGGCTAGAGGACCTCCAAGCTCCCTTCCGGCTCTATCCGGACTGACTGAGATGATTTCCCACATCTTCCTCCTCCTCCTCCTCCTCCTCCTCCTCCTGCAAAGCTTTCTTTCCCGGCTTGCCAAGCAGTGACGAGTCCACGGAGCCTATTTTTAGTGCGGCGGCGTTTGCCACTCGCAGGGGCCTCTGTTGTAAGACAGGAAACGCTCAAAAAGTCTGCTCAGAAACAGCAGCCTTGTTTGGCTGGCCCTGCCCCAAAGCTTTCCAAGGCGGCTTGACGTGTTCGGCATGATAACGCTGCGGCGCTCCTCCTCGGGTTTTCTCTGCCGCGTGGCTCCTGCGCTTCCCATCCCCGGGAAGCTGGAGAGGACTCGAGCCAAGGTGAAGGAGCTGGGGGGGGGGGGGGGGAGGGGGCAACGGGGGGGGGGGTGAAGGGGGGGCAGGAAACAGCCTTGGATTTGGCATGGGGCGGGGAAGAGAGGGGTCCAGTTTAACCCTTTGGATGCTGGCCCTTCCAGGACCTCCACTGCTCCTCAAAGTGGATGGAGATGCCACCTTCTTGGAGACCCAACGCAACGAGGGGGGCAGCCTCATCCAAGGAAGGTGGATTTGCACATGGTTGGGTTCTTTTGTGAAGCTGCCAAAGGAGCAACCGTCCCCCCCCAGTCCCCCCCTGCTCACCCTGAGTAAGCTACTCAGGTGTCTCTACTATCAGGATCACCCTTGATCCCCAAAGTGGACGGAGATGCCACCTTGCATTGGGGAACCAATGCCCCGAGAGGGCATTCCCTTGCAGCCTCCTCTGAGGAGCATGGGTTTGTGCGGTGGGTTGTGCTGTTTTGTGAGGTCCACTGCAGAGCAAC
Organism: Pseudonaja textilis; assembly: GCF_900518735.1. The sequence goes on from NW_020770338.1 coordinate 25,069, forward strand.
TGTTCTCCCCTCCCCCCCCC
>NW_020770339.1:0-25086 GCF_900518735.1 Pseudonaja textilis
TATTATTATTATTATTATTATTATTATTATTATTATTATTATTATTATTATTATTATTATTATTATTATTATTATTATTATTTATTGTTGTTGTTATTGTTGTTATTATTATTATTATGCCATAGCTTCCTAATAAAAAAAGGCAGAGAAGCTGGCTTGCTTTGTTGGCTAAACCTGGAGGTCCAAAACCGAAGGCCTTCCTGGCCTTTCATCCTTTCTAACAGAGGGAAGCCGAGCTGCTCGCTCAACACAAAAGGCAGCTTGTCTTTCTCTCTCCAGCCTGGAATGCAGGGCTGTCCCTCATTAGGAGCGGGAAGATCTCCTCTGGAAGACCCCACCCCCTGGCCCCTCTCCCACCCCCCTGCCCTTCGCCCTCTCTTATCCCTTCCAGCTTTCACCCAGACAAGGCGTGTTTCCTGCCCGGAGCTGACCTTCCTGTTTGGAGTCGCTCCTACGCATTCCGCCACGGCTGCAGCCTCTCTTGCTAAGCAGCTTCCTACCACCCCAAACTCCGTGTGGAGACGTTCCTCCTGCTCCTCCTCGCCAGATGAGGGAAGCAGGACTGAATAACAGAGCTGGGAGGGTCCTTGGAGGCCTTCTAGTCCAACCCTCTGGCTAAGTAGGAGACCTAATCCCGTTCCGATCAAACGGGTCTCCGATCTCTTCTTAGAAACCTCCGTTGATGGAGCTCCCAAAACCTCTGAAGGCAACTCGTTCCACGAATCGTTCTGCTAGAAAGTTTCTCCTTAGTTCTAGGTTGGTCCTCTCCTTGATGAGTTTCCATCCGTTGTGTCTTGTCTTTGGGGGCTTTGAAATACCCTCCGCTGGGGTTAGGTTCCCACGGACAAGCCACCAAGGGTGGCTGTTTTTGGGGAGGTCCAGCTCCTTAAGGAAGGAGACCAGGCTCCCAGAATTCAATCTGAGTGGGTCACCGGGAACAAGGAATTATTCTTCCAAAAGTTTGGGGTCATCCTGGAGCCGATCCCCAGCCCCAAAGCTCTGGTCCTGGAGACCAATGAAGATGGGATCCTGCCACAACATACTGGGACACCTACATTGGCCTTCCCTTGAGACCCAAGGCTCCTCTGAAGATTCGGAGAAATCCCAATCCAAAATTACTCCGGATTAGACAAAGGCTTTTTTTGCAAGAAGGGCAGCAGCCGCGATTTCCTCTCCTCGTTTCCCCAAGGATTCCTGCGGCTTTAGAGTCCAGGTTCTCTCTTGCAAAGGCTCAATCACCCAGGGCAGGTTTTGGGGTGGGGTAGGGGGTTCTCACAGACCACTTCCTGCACCTTTCAAACATCCTGTCCTGCTGCCTATTTATGAATTATGATGTGGAGCAAGATGTTCCTTTTCTCAGGAGAAAATCTCCAGCCTTCCAAGGAAGAAAGAAAAGTGTTTATGGTCAAAAAAGGAAGGAAGGAAGGGGAGAGACGAAACACAGAGGCAGGGGCTTCATGTAGCCTGGGTGAAGGGGGTTGTGGCTCCTTCGCCCGACCCTGGCTGGATTTTATACTGCCACTCACACCAACCCAGCATCCCTGTTCCGGACAGGCTGTGATTTATGTCTGCCATTCCTGCCAGGGTTATTAATATTATCCAAATAAACTTGGTCTTTGCCCACCTCCTGCCCCTCCCTGCCAAGCCTCCGCTGACCGCCCAGAAGCACCTCCATAACTCTGTCCTCAGATTGTGCCCCGGGGAGCATCCGCCGCTGGCTTAACCTCAACCAACAGGAAGCCCCCCGTGTTGTGTGGAGGTCAGTTCCCAGAATTCTCAGTGAGGGCCATGCGGGCTGGGAACCTCTGGGAGTTGAAGTCCCCAATCGGGGGTGCGAGGGAATATCCCAACGGGGGTGGAAACTTGGGTTTAGAAGTTTCAAAATGATAGTGTACATGCCTAATTATATGCATATCATTATTTACTTTTGTAGGGGGTGCAAGAACGTATCGGGGATGCGGGAAAAGGTTGGGAACCCCTTTGCTTCCTGAGTTTTACATATTGGGGAGGTCCCTTAGAGGCCACCCCAAAATCTTTTAGAGGTACTCTGAACCGTGGTGGCAGAGCGGTTAGAATACAGTATTGCAGGCTAACTCTGCCCACTGCCAGGAGTTCAATCCAGGCAGGCTCCAGGTTGACTCAGCCTTCCCTCCTTCCGAGGTGGGTAAAATGAGGACCCAGATTACTGGGGACAAGAGGCCGGCTCTGTCAACTGCTTAGAGAGGGCTGTAAAAGCCCTGTGAAGCGGCATATAAGTCTAAAGGCTATGGCTACTCTTCCCCAAATAATCTCTCCAGATGAACACCTTGTAGAGGAAACGTCTCTCAAACCCCAACGGAGCAACTCAAACCGATCCCTTTCGGCGGGAAACTGGTTTCAACATTACTTAGCGCCCCACTAATGCCCATCAGCCAAACAACCGGCAAACCCACCAACGATCCAAATCCAGAGACCCTCCAAATCTCTCCGCTACGACAAACTCTTGATTGGGTCGGAAGCAATTCTCAGCCCTAAAGCTACGGAGGGCCCACCGCAGAGAGGAGATGATCATTTTTAATGATATAATGCATTTTGTTTCGGCATTTGCAAAGAAACGGAATTCTCTTCTACCTGTATGCTCGGCGGGGACCCCCATGAGATTCGTGCCCTTTTCCTTTCATTCTGCCGCTGACATATTATATACTGCACGCTGCTGAATCCAGCATTAAAGAACTCGCATTTCCTTCCAGGAGGAACCTGGTATATTCTTATGCATTTATCCATCAGCTTAGAACAAAAATCAAATTTAAAAAGGGGTGGTGATGGTGGTAAATGGTTGAACCAGCTTGGAGTGGGACACAGAAAGATATCTTAGTGACAGCACAGGAACCGCCCAACGGGACCTAGCCACAAATAAGTACAGGTAGCTTAGCAAATTCAGAGTTATGACGGAGCCCCCCAAAGCCACTTACAACCCACTTTTGAAGTTCCAATGTTGTCGGCTGGTCACGTGGTTGCATTTTGAGCCCCCGATTGTTACCGCAATTCCCTACAGTGGGTTCGTTTAACTGCCACCCAAAAGGAGGTAAAAATCAGGTGTGGCCACAGGGCGACCCCATTTATTCTCATCACTGAGAATTCCAGGAACTGACAGTTTAATTATGAGAGTAATTCCCAGGCTCGCCTTCTCACTAAAACCCACTAGGAAAAAAGGTTGGAGTTTCAACTGCTTCTGGGATCAACAGGCTAACCGGTCAGGGATCTACTAGCCAATCAGCAGGTGTGCTAGCCAACCAGAGTTCCTTGCAGAGAACCATCACCCAACCAATTGCTCTCTTTTTCCTCGAAGAAGCGTTGTTCTAAGAGTGAAAAGACTCCACCAGATTATCCCCCTGCCCCACTGAACTTCACAGGGACCACCCCCTGCCTAACCAGGAGGGCTGCAAATCCGTGCAGGGATGGATCCCTGGGCCTGCTCTCTGCCTTTGATTTTGGGATCAAAGCTGCCTTTTCGCTCTGCCAGAATAAACGAAAGTTGAGCAGAGAGGATGCGCAGCCTCCTAGGTGGAGATTTTTGCAAAGCCACTGAAGAGCTCTGGCCGGTGGCCTCGTTCCTTTCTTAAGCTCCTCTCTTGGGGTGTGGGGGGTGTCTTTTGCAGGTGAGGCGGGCGGGGGGCGGCCCTGCAAAACATCTGTGGGCAAAGGCAGCCCACCCTGCATCTGGGAGATGGAGCTGCATTCCAGGCCATTTAATCTGTTGCAAAGCTGTTTTGCACACTTCTCTGTCTCTGCCTCTCTCTCTGTGTGTGTCTCTCTCTCTCCCTTTGTGTGTGTGTCTCCCTCTCTCTTTCTCTCTGTGTCTGTCTCTCTCTGTCTCCTTCTCCCTGTGTGTGTGTGTGTGTGTGTGTGTGTCTGTCTGTCTCTCCCTCTCTGTCTCTCTCTCTGTCTCCCCCCCCCTGTTTCTCTGTCTCTGTCTCTGTCTGTCTCCCTCTCCCTCTCTCTCTCTCTCTCTCACACACACACACACAACCTCCAATCACTAGGAGTCATTTCCATTGTGCCAAAGGAAGAGCAGCTGTCGGGAAGAAGACCACATCTCCAACAGCCTAAAAAAGCATGTTTTGACTTTTTTTTTCCTCTTCTCTTCTCTTTGCATGTAGAGTTTGAATAGAGCCTGTTTTCTTTTCCCGTGCATAAAAAAGAAAAAGAAAAAGGAATCTGTTAAAATAACATTCCATCGTTTGCAAAAGCTGTTCTGACAGGCGTGGTTCCTTTTCGGCTTTGCAGAATTTGCTTTCCTCCCCAGGGTCCCAGCCAGGGTGGACTCAAAACTGCCTGCAGGGCCCAGAGGACGGCTGCCTGCCGCACCTTGAGAGCTGGAAAGTCGCTTTAAAGGGAAGGCTGCCCAGGAAGCTGGATTCCAGGAGCAACATGGGAGGTCTGTGGCTTTCTCGGATGAGGCCTCTTAGGCAAAAACTGAGCATCAATAGCTTTGGATTTTTTCTGCTCCCCGAATCTCAGTTCTCCTCTCCTCTTCAGAGTAAAATTAGAGAAAAGTCTGGATTTTAGTTCTGGTAAAGAGATCAGGGTGAAAAAACTCTGCCTATCCAAATGGTTCGTTTCACCTATCTCCAAGGCACAGCCTAGTTCGGAAGTCTCCAAACTTGGCAACCTTTAAGACTTGTGGACTTCCAGAGTTCTTCAGCTGGCTGAGAAATTCTGGGAGCTGAAGTCCACAAACCTTAAGGTCTCCAAGTTTGGAAGCTCCTGTAAGGGTCCAGATATCCCAAGATGGCAAGTCCCCAAACGATGAAGACAGCGGTCCAGAAGCTTGCCAAGGGAGGTAGCGGCATCTCCTCAACCTTGGTTGACTTTGGAAAGATGACGGTTAGTTAGTCCTTAGCGTGAGGCTTCTGTGAATCCACTTCTTTCACGCTGCCACGGAGGTGTTGGTGGTTTCTGACCGAGGGCAGTCCAGCCTCTTCTTAAAGGTCTCAAGGGATGAAGCTCCCACCACTTCCGAGAGCAACTTCTGTTCCAGGGGTGGATGGTTCTCCCTGTCAGAAAGTTTCTCCTTATTTCCAGGTTGAATCTCTCTTCCTGGTTCAGAAATAGTGTAGGGTCTCCTGCTTGGGCGGAGGGTTGGACTAGAAGACCTCCAAGGTCTCTTCCAACTCCAATTGAAGGCTGTTGGGCAAGACCATTGCAAAAAGCGGGTGTGTGTGTGTGGATCCAACACACCACCAGATGAAGCCCGTCAGCCGTCCTGGGGATTCCCTCCTGCCCACACTCCTCTTCTCGGTGTCCTGGCAGGATGACCTTCAGCTCCACCCCTTGCAGGACGTCTCCCTGGCACGCTTGGAGCCCGAGCTGTCAACAGCCGGCAGGCAGGCAGCCGGCTTGCCCGAGACAGATCCAGCCACAAGGCGGCTGCCAGGAGGACATTTGGCTCCCTGAGAGGAGCAGACAGGCCAGTAATGAACTGTAATGCTTCGGTGCTCCCTTGAAGGGCGCCAGCTGAGCCTCCCACAGCTCCTGCGAGGCTCCTTCTCCTGCGAGGAGACGCTCAGGAAGGGAAGGAAGGAAGAGACAGGAGGAGGAGGAGGAGGAGGAGGAAGAGGAGGGCCTCCCAGGAGAAGGAAGGGGCTTGCTGCTGCTGCTTCCGCTGTGGGAAGCAGGGCAGAAGAAGCTTTGCAGAGGCCCCGAGGGTGGAAAACGGGGCTCAGGAAGGAGGAGGGGAGAGAAGGAGAACAGGGCCCCCCTCCTTCTCGTAGAAGACCCTGGGCAGAGAAGGAGGGCTCCAGTTCTCCCTTCCACGCCGTCCTCGACTTCTGACCACAATGGAGCCCCTCATTTCTGCTGTTGAGTGAGACATCCCTTAAGTGAGTTTTGCCCCCTTTGGCCTTGCCCCAGTTGTTCAGCGAATCGCCACAACAGGTAAGTGAGCCACCCAGTCGTTAAGCGAATCCGGCTTCCCCCGTTGTCTTTGCTGGGTCGCAAAAGGGGATGACGTGACCCCCAGGACGCTGCGACCGTCGTAAATAGGAACCAGTCGCCCAACAATTTTGACCCTGTGATCCTTGGAGACGCTGCAAGGGTCCAGTGAAAAACGGCCATGAGTCACTTCGATCCCCGCTGTCGTAACGGTGAACGGCGACAAAACGAACCGTTGTAAGTCGAAGACCACCTCTCCTTCATGGCCCTGAGCCTTCTGGGAAGAGGCCAGGGGATAGACAAGGCTCCACCTGAGCCGACCAAGAAGCTGGGCCGGCCTTCCACCCTCTTGCTTCCTCCTCCACCATCCTGCCTTTCCCCCAGGGCCCCCCGTGGGGAGACCAGCGTCCCCAAGGAGAAAGGGGTCGGTGAGAACACGGAGCGGCTGTGGCACCGAAGGGACAGCAATCAGAATTCCACCTGGTGCGATGAGGCGTCTCCCGCGTTCAATCAGCTTCGCGTTTGCTGCTCGAGTGCGCTTCCTCCAGCCCCTCCGGGCAAGCCGGTGTTCTTACACCTGGGTGAAAGGAACAGCAACAGAGCCCTCCGGGCAAAAAAGGCCGTCTTCTGAAGGAGGTGCCATCGTTTTCCCACGCTGGCCAGGCCTGTCGGGTGGCAACCAGGCTGGAGAAGGTGCCCTGAAGCTACCAACTTTGGCTGCTTCAAAGAAACATCTGGATGTAGATGGCTGTGAAGGTTCACCTGGTTGGCAAATTCGGGAGCTGAAAATAAATTGTTCCTTCCTTCCTTCCCTCCCTCCCTCTTTCACACTCTCCTTCCTTTATCTCTCTCATTTTTACCTTCTCTTTCCTTCTTCCCTCCCTCCTCTCATTTCATCTCCCTCCCTCCCTTGCCAGCACTGATAATCACTATGATAACGATGACAATAAGCATTCCGTATCTTCTCACCCGAAAGCCCAGGGTGGGATTTAATTTAACCCCAAATTTTTGCAGGGCCAGGCATTTTGCTTATACTCCAGTGTGCCTTTTGGTGAAGTCCTCTCCTTCCCCCCCCAAGAGACAAGTCCCAGGCATAAGGAACTACAGAGCTCACACCCCCTGAAAGACATTTCTGAATTTATCCTGGCAGATGCTCCTCCTTCTTCAAAGCTTTCCAAACCAGCCTAAATATCATTTCAACACCAAAGATGCAACGCCAGCATAATATGAAACAGCAGCAAGCTAAAAGGTTTGGGAACCTTCCCAAATTTTTACCTAAGGTAAAGGAAACACCTGGCACGGATGCTCCCTGCCCAAAATTATCAAGTGACCCCCACTTGAAAAAAAAAAACCCTAGTTATGTCAGAGAGATTTTCAATGTCCCTTTCGAATTTGTTCCTCTGGATCCAAATCCCAAAGCGCTCCCCCCCCCTTTGATCCTAACTGGATCATCAACTGGGCTTGCTCAACCAGAGTATCTTGAATAAGCCACAGTTGACCAGGTTTCAGCCTGGATACTGGATGATCCACAATCCGGCAAAAGGATTGGTTTCCCCCAGCTCTTTGGCTTAAGCGCAAACCCAGATGGCTAGATGATGGCAATGAGGTTCTGGAGAACCTCCGGGTCAAATGAACTGGCCTCTGCACACCTCCATCACTCCCTCCCCCACTCCCCCCCCCCAAAAAAAATAAGGGGAAGCGTGTCAAACCCTTGGGAATGTCAGATGTTCAGATCAGGATGTCTTAGAAACAGTTGCTACGCAAAACATGCCAAGGTAGGCTTTGCTGTCACGCTTAATAATAGATGAAGGTTTTAAAATTTCTGAGGCTCTCCATTTCAAGCAGTTTGCCTTGTACGGTTGCCAGAGGAGGCAGGCACAGAGAGGAACGGCGTTGTGGGCACCGAGGGAAGCAGCTTGGAAGAAGAACAGCCTATCACGGACAGCCCGGGATACCTGGCTTTGGCTTGGCTGGCTGGCTGGGGAATTCTGGGAATTGAAGTCTACACCTCTTCAGAGTTCAGGAATGCTGACCTGCAGCTTCACTGATGGTGGCCCAAGAGATGCCCATCAAAACAGACCTGCCTCTTAGCATGCCAGCCACACTTCAGCTCAAGCCGAGGATCTCATTCTGGAAATGTGCCGCTATATTGACCCCGTGGCAGGCAGGTATTCCCTGGTCTTCCTTCCTTCCTTCCTTCCTTCTCTCTTTTCCTTCCTGCAGGAGCCCAATTAATCAGAGGACTGTGGGGCGAGTGCGTGGCAGGAAGGATGAAAACCCAGATGCCGGCTCCGTGAATAGATGCCCGCAATTGCCAGAAAGCGGGTTTTCCTAAGGGGAACACAACCATCGCTTCACCACTAAGCTCGACTAACAACTTCAGATTAGGATCTCCTTCTGCCATCCTTATGGGCCAGACGTCAACCCACTGGACCGTCACTTGTCTGAGATTCTCCTGCTTGAGCAGGGGGCTGGACTAGAAGACCTCCGAGGTCCCGTCCAGCGCCATTCTATTCTACACCGGAGGAAACGCGGCGTACAGCCTCTCCACTTGGGTCCTGACCTTCTCCGGCCTGGCAATGAAGGCAGGTCCTCCCTATTCTTGCAAATGCCAGTTTAGAAAGCAACAACCGCCGCGCTTCACCGTGGCAAGAAAGCTCTGGGATGGCGCTCGGATCTGAGCCGAAGAAGCTTCTTGGAGGAGAAGCGAAACCTTTTCCAAGGGGAGCCCCTTCCCCAAGAATGTCCAGCTGCCTTTTGGAAAAGCACCTCAAGAGACAACCAGGACGGTTGAGGCTCTCCGTAGCCACACGATACGAGAGCGCTAACCCCCCTGCCCCACCGCCGCTGGTCCCCGGCACAATCCAGCATCCGGAGGAGGGGAGGGAGAAACAACGCCTCCTGATCCAGAACCCCAGCCTGGAACCCCAGAGGGTCGCGTCTGCAGCCCCCCCAAACCCTTCTCCCTCCTTACCTTGCCCAAGGAGTCCTCCAAACCTTCCCAGGGCCACCGTGACCTCTGCGAGAAAGCCCAACGTTGCCCTCCCCACCCCGGCCCTCCCCCAGCCAGCTTGAATTTCCTCCTACTCCGGGAGTGGGGGTGGGCTGAACAAAAGGAGTGGGGGGGGGGCCCTCCGATTTTCGGCAGGTTTTGTGTCTATGCTTCCTCCCTCCCACCCTTTCCCACTGCCTGCCCCCAAATCTAGCTTCCTGTGGTTAGATTTCTCCAAGCAGCAAGCTGCTAAACCAGACAGGCAAGCCAGAGACCTTGTCAAAATAATAAAAGTGCAGCTTTTTTGTTCTCCTTTTTAAAAAAAGAAAGAAAGGGAGGAAGAAAAATATGCAGCCATCCGACCACAGGCGCTCAGGAATTTGTAATGCTACTAAATAAGGCTCGTCTCCTGAGCCCCGAGGCAGCTACGAGGAGGAGGAGGAGGAGGAACCCAGCTGGTCACCACGGAGCAGGGGGGTCTCCCAACCTTGGCAACGTTAAGACCGGTGGACTTCAACGGCCAGAATTCCTCAGCCGGTTTGGCTGGGTGTTGAAGCCCACCAGTCTTAACGTTGCCAAGGTTTGGAGACCCCCTGCTCCGTGGAGGATTGGGCTCTGCCTCTGCCGACAGTCCTGCGAGGAGGGAGGGATGGAGGGGGGGGGAAACCGGTTGCCAAGAGGAGCCTCGGTGCCCCCCCCCCCAAGTTTCAACCCAGGAGGCTCCCAAGTTCTGCTCTAAAATATCTCAATTTGTGGGGGGGATTTAGTGGAAGAGATGGACGCCTTTGGAGAACGTACAAGGTGAAAAACAGCACCAACGATGGTCCCGAATTACAACATGCATGTCCCACGGAGGGAACCAAGAACAAGAAGGCAAACGCAACCCTTGTCGATGTTCTGGGGCCACCACAGAAGGTTGGAGGTTGAGGGCGAAGGTTGCCTTCACCCTTCAAAGCCTCCAGGGCTCTTTCCACCTGTCTGTCCCCTCCACCACCCGTCCCGTCTTGCTGGGAGGGACAGTTCAAAGTATCTGGGGGGGCATCTTGTCGGCAGCTCCCGTTGACGGTGCAACAAGACTCTTGCCTGGCTCTGCTTGAAGGCCACACCTGGAAAGCCTTGCCAAGTCGATGCCCTTTTACCCAACCTCCCCCTGCCTAGGGGAAAAAAAGAGCCAAAATAAAATGCCATCTAAATACGGGCTTCCTGGGAGAAACAGGCTACAAACTGGGCCTGGGGGCTGTGGGGGAGAGAGACAGACCCCAGGAAGGCAGACAAAACCGGGAAGCACTTTCAGGCAGGACCTCTTGGAAAGCATCTCCTGGCCTTGGGTTCAAAGGCACGTTTCTTTCCAAAAAACGAAGAAAAGAAGAATTTCTCAAATATCTCAATGGGGAGGACCCCCACTGCCCCCTCCACTGGGTCTGTGGCTGATCCACGGGGTGGTTTGGGGCCAACAGCACTCAAAACATTTTGGCATTTCAGCCAGGAAGGTGGATCTTACGGGAAAGACGGAGGAATGTAGGGAAGGGGCTTCTTGGTGGGAGGGGTAGCTGATAAATTAATATCAGATCCCACTCCCACCCTCACCCATCGCTCATCCTACCCCCTCCTTCCCTCCCCAATCTTTGAGCTATTGTATTTTGTGATTTTGGTCTTTCGTAGTATTTCATTTACGGTATATAGATTTTATTTTTTAATATTGTAAAGCTGGCCAGAGGTACCGTGTGATATGACGGATGGCCAAGATAGATAGATAGATAGATAGACAGACAGATGATAGATATATAGATAGACAGATGATAGATAGATAGATAGATAGATAGATAGATAGATAGATAGAAAGACAGACTGATAGATAGATGGATGGATGGATGGATGGATGGAATGAAGCCCCTCCCCCCTTCCTTAGCTCCCTGGACAGCCAGCCCCCTTTGGATAAGGTCCCAATGCCTCCCCCTCCCCCACAATATCGCCCAACCTCTCTGCAGTTCATCCACAATCCCGCCCTTGTGTTCAACTGACAGGACAAATGGGGGGGAGGGGGCTTTGTGGCTGGCCAGACCAGCAGACCTGATGGGTGCCTGAAAAAGCCGGGCCCAGAGACCCCAGCCCCCCCACCAACCCAGATGCTCAAAGGAGACCATTGGGAGAAGGCCCCCTTCCAATGAGTCGGCTGCAACGCCCCCCCCCCCCCCGCCTGCCTGAACCTCCAGGGCGCCTTCCCAGGCCCTGCCCTCCCCTCCGCAGGCAGCAGATGTGACCTGAAGCCCCTCCCCATCTCTTCAAGCCAGGTCTTTGCTCCGCTCTTCTTCTTCCTGGGCCCCGATTGATGAAAGGCTGGGGGACTTGAGAGGGCCAAGGTGGGACCGCGTCCTCCTGCCCTCCGTCTCCAAGACCAGCCCCAGCCCGGCTGTTGCTTGTCAGTCCGCTTGTAATCAGTGGCGGCTGCTTCTCTCGGCAAAGGCCTTTTCCAGAGGGGGGAGGAGGAGGAGGAGGAGGAGGAGGCTGGAGTGGGGAGGGGGAGCCGGTGCATTAATATGCCAGCCACCCTCCGACCCTCCTTGCCTTTGTTTCGGCTGCTCTCAAGAGGAGAGGCCTCCCGAGATGCCAAGACCCCGTTTTGTTTTTCTCTCCCGGCAGGCAGCCCAAACGAGAAGGGAGCTCCATGTCCTTCCCCTCCCCACCCCGTGGAAGGGCGCCTGGGGCACCCAAAGACCCCAGGGAGCCCCCAAGGGTGGGCAAGAGGCAGTCACACGGTCTCCAGCCCCGCACACCATCCCCCCAAAGCTGGGAGGGTCCCATCCGCTGAATGCTGAGCTCAGCGTGGTGGGAATCTCATTTGCGGCTGGAACAAGAGCTCTGCGTTGATGGATGGAGGCCGGGCAGAACTGGAAGGGGAAGTGAGGGGCGAGATGAAAGCCAAGGAGGAGGCCGAGGAGGGGCTGGGGCGCAGCTGCTCCATTTGCTGAACAAGCTCGAGGGTCTCCCCGCTTTCCTGGACCAGCCCTTGTCTCCCCCCAGACCTTCCTCAAAAGGAACCTTTTATTCCCTCTCGCCTTTAAAGAGAAAAGCGACTGCAGGAATTTGGGGGGGCGGGGGAGTTGCAAAATTCAGCTGAATTGGGAGGAAAAGAGGGGATAACCCAGAAGGTGGCGGCGGTGGGAGCTTCCGACATTCCGGCGGTGCAGGTAGTCCTTGACTTACGACACTTCATTTCACAACCATTCCAAGTTACAACAGCCCCGAAAAAAAGGAACTTCTGGCTAAAAGTTATGATTTTTGCAGCATCCCCATAATCACGTGAACCGAATCCAGACGCTCAGCAACTGAATCATACTTACGACCGTTGCTGGGTCCGAGGTCAGGTGATCTTCTGATGACCAAAGTCAATGGGGAAGCAAGATTCATTTAACAGCTGAGCTACTAACTTATCAACTGTGGCGATTGACTTAACGACGAAGGTGAGAAAGGTGAGGAAAGTCACTTAAGTGTCTCGCCAAACCACAGAAATTTGGGGCTCGCTTGTGGCTGTAAAGGACTACCTGTATCCTGTCCAGACATTCACCTCTACTCCCTTGGAGGAAGAATCACCACCAAAACGAAGGAACGAGGAAGGGGAAGGGGAAGGAGAGAAAAACCAGCTTTTGTGGTGCTCGTGGACGGGTGGCCCCCACCTCTACCTGGGATACAGGTACTGTGATTCTTCTCTCCACAAACAGCATTTCCCGGGTTCCGTTTTGGGGTATTTGGGGAAAACTCCCCCTCCCAACTCTTATATCTGCTACAAAAAGGGTAGCAAAAAGTTTGTGCCCCTTGAAAGTTTTTCCAATAATTCCCCCCCCCCCATTTAATCATCCCATCTGCTCCCCTCCTTCTCCAGAGCCCCCTTTAATTTCATCAGTTTTAAAACAAAAGCGGCACGTTTTGGGTGACGGAGCTATCAAGCGGATAGATACACATTATCATTTTAAGACCGGCAGAATTCGAGGGACGGCAGCCAAAGTTCCCCTGGCACCGGATGTGCGGAACGAAATAGCCGAGAAATGCCAGGATGCAAAGACCACCATATGGGGGGGGATGGGGGTGTGTGGGGGGGCAGAAATCCAGTAGAGCCCCTGCAGTTGAATTTTCAGCCAGCTGGGCTGCAATTCCCGGAGGGCCAGTTTGCAAGGAGAGTCGCGGGTCTAAACGGTTTTCAGCAGCGGAAGGTTTCGACGTGATCCCCAACCTCACCGTTGGGGAGCCCTCCCTGCTCCAGCCGGACACCCGTTCTGCCCCCCCCCGACACAGACACCCCCTCTTCTCCGCCAGTGCCCCCTCCCTCTGCCCTTTCCCCTGCCGGCGGGCGGGGCTGGCACATCCATCACGCCTGCTTAAGGCTGCTCACTCAGCAGCCCACCGCAGCTGCTTTCTGCCACACCGCGGCGGCCGCCCCCTCCCTCGTCAGCTGCTGTAACGACGACGACACGTCACGCTGGCACCCTGGGGAGGCTTCAGGAAGCCAGGTAAGTGGATGAGCAAAGCCCCAGAGGGGAGCTTGTTACTGGCTTCTGCCTCGCTGAGTGGAATGTGTCAGAATCCATGATGCTCGCAGCCAGGAACCACCAAAGCTGACATCTCCTCCCCCTTCACCCCCCCCCCGCCCTCCCTCACCCCTCCCGCTCTCTTTCTTCTTCTGCGCAAGACGCCGACTGGCTGTTCACCTGGAAAGTTGCCCTCCGCCCCAAAGCTGGCCTGGGCTGCCACGTAGCTTCTGCACGCCTTCTGCTCCGTGGCTCCGCCAGGCCTAAAGGGAAGGCCCCGGAGCGTGTCTGTGTGTGCAGGGGGAGAGAGGGAACGGCCTTGGAATGACAGGAGGAAGAGCCACAGACAAGGCAGCCATCAGGTAAGGCAGCCTTCAGCCAAGGGAACTACAGCTAGCTCTCGACTTACATTTGAGCCCAACAGGCCTGCCGCCAAGCGAAACGTCTGTTAAGTGAGCTCTGCCCCTTTCACAACCTTTCCTGCCGCAATCGTTAAGTGAATCCCAGCTTCCCCAGGTTGACTTGGCTGGTTGAAGGGGATCTCATGGCCCCCGGGATGTCGTCATAAATGCGAGTCAATTACCAAATGGCTGGATTTCGATCACCTGATCGTGGATATGCCATAACGGTTGTATGAAAAATGGTCATCAGCCACTTTTTGCAGTGCCGTTGTAACTTTGGTCACTAAATGAACTGTTGTACATCAAGGGCTACCTGTAACACGAGCAACCCACCCGCTCTTTGGACAAGCCCCTCCCTGCCCCAGACAAAGTGGGAGGGGGTATCCCCTTCAGACCTACCAAATTTGGTCCTTTACCATAAAAACAACCCTGGCTGGAAATTGTGTTGGTTTCTTAGTCCAATCCCCCCACTGGCCCAGCAGGAGACCCTACACCCTTCCAGACAGATACAGCTTATCAGAGTTGGAAGGGACCTTGTAGGTCATCTAGTCCAACCCCCTGGCCCAAGCAGGAGACCCTGCACCATTTCTGACCAATGGCAGTCCAGTCTCTTCTTGGAAGCTTCCAGTGGGGATGATCCCTGATGGTTGATCATCCCCCCCCCCTTCTCCTCCGCAGAGCCCCGATTAGGGAAGCGGTTTCCATGGCGAAGCCTTCGGGTCTGCGGCCTGACAGAGCGGAAATCACCCCCTCCCTCCCCCTTGCCCCCTCACTGAGTTTGGGTCGATGTTCCTCTGGCAAGGCAGCCTGGGGGGGGCGGGGGAGTGAAGAGCCAAGGAGGGAGGCAAAAGTCCAGCCCCCCTTCCCCACCCCCAGGATTGCAAGAATGGACTTTGATCTTTCACCCATCGAGGTCTGAATGCGCAGGCATGTGCAGCCCTGCAAGGCTGAACCATGTGTGTCTTTCTTTCTTTCCCTTTCTTTCTTTCTTTCTTTCTTTCCATCTCTTTCTCCCCTCCACGTCTTTCTTTTTCTCTCTCTTCCTTCCTTCCTTCCTTTTTTTTCTTTCTTTCTTTCTTTCTTTCTTTCTTTTTCTTTCTTTCTTTCTTTCTTTCTTTTCCTTTCTTTCTTTCTCTTTCTTTTTCTTTCTCTTTCCATCTCTCTTCCCCTCCTTCTCCCCACTCTTATTTCTTTCTTTTTTTCCTTTCTTTTCTTTCTTTCTTTGTCTCTCCCTCCTTTTCTCCCCCTTTCTTTCTTTCTCTCTCCCTCCACCTCTTCTTTCCTTCCTTCCTTCCTTCCTTCCTTCCTTCTTTCTTTCTTTCTTTCTCTCTCCCTCCTTCTTTCTCTCTCTCCTTTTTCTTTCTTTTAATCAATCAATCAAATCAAATATAAAGTTAAAATAAAGCAAAACCATAAAATGAGATCCTAGGTTGGCCATCCCAGGATTGGCTGTGGAGGGCGTCATGCCACCCCCCTACCCCCCACCCCCATCCTGCGTCGCCTCCAGACCTGCCACTCAAACTCCGGCCTGGTGTGATGGTGGCCGGGGGACGGCAGGCCAATCTGTCACCAGCTGCCTTGGACCGACCTGGCGCCCTGCCCGTTGGCAGGAGGGCTCCTGATGGGCAGGCCAACGTGGTCCCTGCCAAAGCGCCCAGGAAGTTTGGTAGGCAGGGCAGATTTGAGGAGGCAGGGCTGCCCCTGGGTCTGTGCCAAGGCTGGCTGGCTGCATCCTGGCAGGGCTCCAGCTCTTCACAGCCTCCATGTTGCTAAATAAACAGACCCTCACCGTCACACCTGGGGCACATCCTCTTGCCAAGGCTCCCGAGGAAAGGACGGCCGTAAACAGGGCTCCGGCCAAGGAAGCGTTGCCCCTCCTGACGGGCAGGTGACGAGGCTCCCTCTAGATCAAAGGTCTCCAACCTGAGCAACTTTAAGACTTGTGGACTTTTAACTCCCAGAATTCCTCGGCCAGCTTTGCCGGGTGTTGAAGTCCACAAAGTCTTAACGTTGCCAAGGTTGGAGACCCCTGATCTCGACGTTTGGGGGCATCCCAGCCTGGCCTTAAGGAAGCCATTTAAGGCCGTGTCTGAATGACAGCACAGATGACCGGTTTTAAACCCAGTTATGCTTCCAAGTAGGGCTTAACCCCCAAGGCTGCCACTTGACGTATGAGCCCCGTTCCTTGTTTACCAGCATCTCAGCACATGTAGAGACAATCCTCCACTTACAACCATCCTTTAGCGATTGTTTCAAGTTACGACAGTGCCGAAACGGTGACTGACAACCGGCCTTTGCACTCCCAAAGGTGGCAGAGGCGTCCCTGCACCTGGTGTGATCGTGACCAACTCACCTTCGTCCCGGAGGCACCTGCAACCTTCCCAGCTGGGTTCCAATAAGCCAAGTCCAAAGGGGGAAGCTGCGTTCGCTTAACAACCAAGGCCAAAGGGTCGTAAAATCAAGTCACGGTCATGTGATGACTCATTTAATGCCGGCATCGCTTAGCAGTGGAAGCTCTGGTTCTAATAGTGGTCAAAGGTTGAGGACTATCTAAAGGGTTGCCCCCGAAAAGATGGGGGGGTCAAGCTCTTCTCCAAAGCCCCGGAGGGCAGGACAAGAAGCAACGGGTGGAAGCTAAGCAGAAACTTCCTAACAGTGAAGACGATTAGCCCGTGGAACTGCTTGCGACCAGAAGTCGTGGGTGCCCCATCACTGGAGGTTTACTAAGGAGAGATCGAACAACCCATTTCCTGAAACGACGTTGGTTTTTCAGCTTGAGGAGGGGTTGGACTAGAAGACCTCAAAGGTCCCTTCCAACTCTGCTCTTCTATACTGCCTGGGTGAATGCTGGTGAACCTCGCAGACGCACCTGCACAAAAGCCAGCTGCCATGCAGTCCCCTCTTCCCCCAAAAAAGGAAAGGTAACCATGGCTACCCGGAACCTGGTTTCCCGAGACCGACATTGCCCTTGAGGTGGGCATAATTGACAGGACGGCTTGGAAAGCGGCCCCCTTGGGCAGGACGACGGGCTGAATGGGAAAGGGTGCCCATCTCATCCGGGAGCTCCAACGGGTGGCATTTCAGTTGCCCCTTATTCTGGAGTGGGGCGGGGGGGGGGGGGGAAGAAGGCCAACCCCCTCCCAACGGCTCCAGCACACCAGCTCCGCATCGGGCCGGAGTCGCTTCGGGCCGGAGTCACTTCTGGCGGGGGGGGGGGGCGTCCTTGAGCAGCCCAAAGAGGCGGGTGGGAGGCGTAAGAAGAGTCATTTGCTAAAACCAGGCCGGGCTTGGGGCTGGGGTGTGTATGGGGGGGGGGGGGCGTGGGATGGCCAGAGGGTCTTTGAGCAACAACGCCAGGCACATTATTCACCGGGGAATAAATTACTGCGCCATTTAGCCTCCCTACCTTCCCAGGGATCTTAATTTCTCCCAGCCCCGTTGGTTGGTGGAGAGTTATTTGCTAATTAGTTAGGAAAGGCAGGTTTTTGGGGCTCCGGAGGGAGATGTGGAACAACTGATTACCGATCCTTATTAAACGCTCCACCGTCGGTCATGATGATCAGAGGCTTCGCGGAGATGGACAAAGGCCATTTTGGCCAAGGGCTCCTCTTTTTTTTTATTGTTATTATTATTATTTTTTAGCCTGCAAGGCATGAACGTGGCAGATGCTTGATGTGGCACATAATCACGGAGGGGGGGGGGGGGGGGGGGGAGGAGGAACCAGCTCTGTTTTTCAAAGCCGGCGTAGCCAGGCAGGCTCTCAGCGTAAAATTTGGGGTTGGAGAAGAAAGGAGCCTCGATGGGGCTCTTTCCAATCTTCTGGGCTGCTTCAGAAATACCCGGAAGGGCTGTTGGGATAAGGTATCCCATGTGGCAGGGTTGGAGACTTGACGCTCGGCAGCGTCGAGCCAATGATACATGATGTGCTGCCACCTGTGAACAGATGCGCATTCTGAGCTCCACAAGATAAAAAGCTGCCTGCAATCTGGGGCCAGACGGGCTCAGCGAGGAGGTGGGTAGAACATCTTGAGAGGGAGATGGATGAAGAGCGCCAAAACGGGGGTCCCGGAGAAGCAGGCTTTGAAAGGAGGAGGGCTCTTGGGAAGGGCTGTTATGTTCTCTAGTGGGTGGAGGAACCCAACGCTCATCTTCTCCGGTGGGGCTGTTGACCTTGGGGAGAAGTTCCCCATCGTGAGAAGTGCATCTGCAGGACTACCTCCATCACGACTGGGTGACAGCCTTGGGAGACGCCATCAGTCGAGATCAGAGGTCTTCAAAACTTGACAGCTTTAAGACTTGTGGACTTCAACTCCCAGAATTCCTCCTCCAGTCATGTTAGCTCAGGAATTCTGGGAGTTGAAGCCCACAAGTCTTAAACTTGCCAAGTTTGAAGACCCTGGGTCAAGATGGTCAACAACCTTGGACCTACTGCACGCAACAAGTTGGGCAGAGAACAGCAGACATCACCACCTGGAAGATGACCTTGTTATCCTCAAGCTAACAGAACAACGGCTGATAGAGTGTCCCTTTCCTTCATGGCCTGTGGCCGCACACACATCCCTCCAGTCTGGACCTCTTCTTTAATGGAATTCTGAGAATTAAGTCCTCACGTCTTGGAGAGAATCCAAGTTGGAGATGGGATTAAGCTGCCATGGCCAAGTCTAAATCAAAAACATGGTTGAGAAACCACAGGGGCTGCCTTCAAATGTAGTGAGAAGCCAACACCAAGGAAGATGATTATTTTCCAAATTTGAAGGGGATGCAACTCTGAGAATCTGCAAGATTTGAGGGAAGATCTCCTGCCTAAATCCCTAGAAAATTGCTATCAGTCAGAGTGGACCAGCTTTCTCCAACTGGGTAACTCTGGGAAGGGGCCCAGCTTCCATCCTTGACTTGGTTGGTTGGAAGCCAGCTCACAAATGGCCGTCACACAATCCTACCCCAATCATAAACACACACTAGTCGCCAAGCACCTGAATTTTGAAAACACAAGGATGCTTCAGTGGTCGTAAGTGAGAGGACCACCCCTAAGCCCCTTTTCTCAGTGCCATTGTAGCTTCGTATGACTGTTAAACTAATGATTCTAAGTCAACCGCTACCTGTACTGTCAAGAAAGAGACTTGACTATGGAGGCACCAAAAATGAAACGTTCCCCTTTTATGGATCTCTCCTACATCCATGCCTCCTTCTGCGGTGGGCCCTGGAGTAGGAAGCTGAACCGGAGGACGACAACTAACCCCCCCAATCTTGGCCTCTTCTGGAAATGAAGATGGTTAGTTCCTGGAGGAGACAGAACAAAGAACCAGGACGGCCCTGATAAATTATAGGGGTGAACGGAGCCAACACAAAGTTGCAGTGCGGGATGTTCCTTAAAGAGGCCATCCAGCCAAACCTTCCCCCTACCCCCCCCTGCCCCTCCTTCATCCAGACCCCCAAACCCCATTGTCCCCATTGGTGGGCACAGATCTCCTGGTTCACTTCAGCTGCGTTCAGACATGCAGAGCCAAGAAAACAGCAGACCGTGGGGAAGGCTTGGTTTGCCCGCAATAACGGGGGCTCGGCTGTCGTCGCCTCTGAGATCCAGCCTTCCCCCCCTTTGCCCAAACAGGCCCGTTTACTGCCAACCTCTTCCTCCCTGTCCCCCATAATCCATGGTTTCCAGGTAGAGGCTGACAGCCCCACCTCCAAAGCCTCCCTCCCCAACCTTTGCAAGCTACGCGCGGGCAATTACGGGAAGAAAGACAGGTATAAGGAGAGGCAATTACTGACAGAGAGATATAGATTACCCCCCAGTCATAGCACAAAAAGAGAGTATTAAAACACCTCCTGGGGAGCTCTCCCCACTGAGACGGAGGCCGTGGCGCTGAGCCTTCCTCTCTTTTCTGCAGAAAATCAGGAACGAAGGAACAACGGACCAGGGACGCTCTTATTATGAGCCAGGCAATCTCCGGAGAATCTTTGCATGCACAAGAGGACCAGCCCAGGAATCCAATTTCCTTCCTTTTTTCCTCTTCTCTTCCTCCATTTTTCTCATTTCCTTCCTTTCTTCTTCCCTCCCTCTTTCATGCTCTCCGTCCTTCATCTCTTACTTCTTCCCTCCCTTCTTTCCTTGCTTCCTCTCTCTCATTTCCTCCCTCTCTCCCTCCCTTTTCCTCCTTTCCTTCCTCTTTCACATACTTCCCTTCATCTTCCTTCCTTCCTTCCTTCCTTCCTTCCTTCCTTCCTTCCTTCCTTCCTTCCTTCCTTCCTTCCTTCCTTCCTTTTTGCCCTCCCTCTCTCCCTCCACAGCCATCGGCCTCAGTCCCCCAGGTATGGAAAACCCACCGCAAAAGCGTATCCTTCTCTCTGCCTTCCGTTGCACGACACACAATAACCACAAAGCCGCACACAAATAAGTCTCCTTGTGCTGCTAAGGGAAATGAGGCAGTTTCTCCACACAGACGACGGTTGTGGGGCCTTTGATGCTCACACCTCCATTCTGGCAGAAACTGTGTCCCCCACCTGCCATTTTTCTTTCCAAGGTGGAGCCAGAACAAAGGCCTGGAAGTGGAGGGGGGGGGTCTCCCCCAAGGCCAGAAAATAAAGGGGCTCTGGAGAAGGAGCCGGCCGGTGTCTCCAGCTCTCTTCCTGATGCGTGGTCTGTATTTAACCCCTCCAGATCCCAGATCTAATTCCTCCTCAGATTCCCGGCCTGAATATGAAGTCCTCTAAGAGAGGCTTGGAGGGTACAAGAAAAACCAGAGAGAGATGGGGGTGGGTCCAACCACTATATATATATATATATATATATATATATATATTCCAACCCAAGACCAAGACCCTTCATCCCATGTTTGCAGATGAACCTTCAGAGCCTTCCCACAAGATGCAGAGCTGATCTCTACAGATTCTCTTCTTCTCAAGTTGACCAAACCATGAGAAACTTTCTTATTTCTTGGCTGGTTGTGAAAGGCCTGGAGTGTCCCAAACCCAAACCAGCACCACGTGGAACCCATGGAATTCCTCACCATGCTGCTAGGGTCGCCACATAAAACTCGCCACATCTCCAGGAGCTCCCTCTCCCATGTGAAGCACGAAGCGTCCTTCACCCACAGATTCTCCATGGGGATTTTCTGAAACGAACCCAACCAGAAGCCAACCGTATCTCATTCCATCATCCCTCATATAGGAGGTCTTCTGGATATCTCAGTAGAGTCAAGTGGTGGCAAGGCTCAGGGCTGGAGGCCAAGACTGGAGATCACAGAGATTTCCCATCATCCTCTCTTATTTCCCAATATTCCTTAAGGAAGTCATTCTCAACGGTGGCAGGTTGAAGACAGGTGGACTTCCACTCCCAGAATTCCCCAGCCAGCAAAGCTTGGTAAACAGAGCCACCTGCGGCGTCCCTCAATCATGGCGGTTTGAAGTTGAGTGGTCTCATCTTCTATGAAGTCCACCCATTTCCAAGTGGCCAAGGTTGAGAATCGCTTGCCTTAAGGGAAGCCACCACAGCGAGAACGGGGGCCGAAATCAGCTCCAGGGCCTTGTTCGAAAGTTTCAGAAAGGTGCACAGGAAGAAAAATTGCTGAATGGAGCTTTTGAAATAAATTCTTCCAAAAAAAACCCCAACAAAAATCACAGCTTTTGTTCCTGGAGAGAAAGGGGTTAGAGAAGAGAGCGCTCCGCCACCTCCATCTTACCTGCTCAAAGGAGGTGAAAACATGGGCTCTCACTCAAAGGGTTGAAATGAAAGAGAACGAAACAGAACAGCAGCCCTGCAACGGATGCATTCCCCCCCCCACACCCCCACCCGTCTAAATTCTCCTGCACACGGCTGGGAGCAGTCAATAGGGAGTATTCGGTATTGGAAAAGTCACCTGACCAGCAAAGTCATTGCAGATTCATTGTGTGAGGTTTTTAAAAACAGATTAATTGATTTCGGGCCAATTGGAAGGGAAAACAAAAGGCGCTGTTTTCTCTAGGTGCACGGAGGCCGTTCCTTTTAAGGCACCATTTTTCTGGCTTCTCTTTTCCCTGGGAGCAGAGCCATTAATATAACCAGGTGTTCCGTGAACAAGCCCAGATGATTTAGAAATTAACCCGTCGTATCCACCCACGGGGGGTGGAGGGCGGAGAAGAGAATGCCCAAATCATCTCCCCGGTGCACTCCAAACACATTTCAACCCTGCTCGTTTTTAAAAACCACTTGCCTTTTCCCGCAGGGATGGAGAGCTGTCAACAATCCAGTTATTGGCGGCCACAACGCAAATCAAGCCCGGTCAACTCGGTGGCATTGAGCCGACCCACGGAGGATTCCCCTTCCAGGCGAGAGCCCAGCCTCCCTCCCTCCGATTCCTTTAACGTTTTTATCGGGATGAACTCAAATCCACGGAGGACGAGAGCGTCTTTTTGAAAAGAGACTCGTAGCATGGATGCCCCTCAGAGTTCTCTCGGCAGGAAAGCGGTCCATATGTTGGAAGATAACTAAGAGAACACGATGCGAGCCAGCAAGCGGAGCGAACAGCATGGATCCTTGCAGATTCAAAACAGAGGGGCAGCTTGGATAATTACGCCTCCTCTTCAACCTCCTCTCCCTTGGCTCCCAGCTTCCCCCCAGCACTCAAGCATGCCCAGGCAGCATGGATCCCTTCTTAGGTGACGTCCCTTGGTCTCTCCCACTGCCCCAGATGGCACCGTGGTGGCACCGATCAGCCAGAGGGGCATGCCCAAGAGGCGAGATTCTCATTTACACCCCAGACCCATCTCTCCCCTTTCCTCGGGCCCGGCCTGTTTGGTCCTGCCCTCTCCCCTGGCGGCTTGGACTCTGCCTCAGCCGTGGCACCCATTGCGCCGCCTTCTCGCCTCTCCCTTCCACTCTGGGAAGCGCCTGCCTACAAATCAGGGTCGGCCTGCACTGCTGTTCGACAGAACCTCGCCACGCGTGCGGCTGATCTTGACGCCTCGCTGCTTAATGGGGACGTGAAGCCGAGAAAGGAGCCACGGGAGGGGGAGGTCCTTCCAGCTGCCAATCTGCAGGATGGTTACCACCAAGCTCACCCCAACAGGGCAGGCAGAGGTAGCTGTGTGTGCCCCCACGCCCACCCCACCAACCCAGATCCTCCTCTCATCAAAGCATCCCAATCGGCGCCAGTCCCAATTTCTGCCCAGAAGCAGCAAGGCAGCTCAGAGGTCGATTGCCTAAGAACCAGCTATCCCCCCTCCCCCCCCCCCCCCCCCAGAACGGACACGGCTACAATCCCTTCGCACGGATTCATTTGTCCAATAATAACCCTAATAACAGCAACACTGAAAATGTAAAGCGGGCCGCTGCCAGAGGAGACCCAGAAGGTGCCGCTCTTGAACTCACCCAAGAAGGCGGCATCTGACGGCCTTTAGCAGTAGCACGTCCCCCCCTTGGCAAGCTCTTGTCCACCTAACAGGCGGGGATAAAGCCAGATTCCAAAAACAAAACGAAACCCACTTAAGCAGGAGGTTCAGGGGAAGAAAAACCAGGCATGGGCAGGTGGAACCGCGGACTGCCCCAAGCCCCCTCTCTTCTTGTCCAGCGTGACTCCCCAAGGAAGCAATCACAGTTGGGGAGGGTTGCACAACTGATCGCATGAGAAACCTGGTCTGTTGTTCAGAATGGCCTGCAGGGCGGGGTGGGTGGTGGTGGGTGGTGGGGTTGAGCCCCCTGGGTTCAAGGAGGGTGTTCTTCAGTTACCTGCCTGCTTCGTTTACTAGCCTGTCCCTTCTCGCAGCATTACATCCCCCGCCAATTAAAACATAATAATCTCCGAATTGGCAGTCTGCTCTGTTGGAGTGGCTGTTCAACCTCCCGCCTGTCCAGGTTGTCTCAGTTGGGTCTCTGTTGACCAAGCAGGAGAAGTAGAGGCCCCCAAACCTGACCCACGAGTGGCATCTGCCCAAGGCCGATCTGCAGGTTGTGGCCCAGCGGTGGGAGGTTGTGGGGAGGGGCCGAGAGGAAGCAGGACCACGGAAGTGAGATTCCGACAAAGATGTTGAGACGTTGGGAAAAGTGCAGAGAAGAGCACCTACGATGGTCAAAGGCCTGGAGACGAAGAACAAACCGTGGCAGGTTTTGGGGTCAGCTGGTCTGTAGAAAAGAAGGACTGGGGTGGGGGCTGGGGGGCGTGAAAGCAGCCTTCCAATATTGGAGGGGCTGCCCCAAAGAAGAGGGAGGGGTCCACCTGTTCTCCGAAGCCCCAGAAGGCAGGAAAAGAGACCCGAATCAAGGAGAGAAGCAGTGTGGAATTGAGGAGATCACAATTAATCAGAGGAACAAACTTGCCTTCCGAAGTCGTGGGTCTTCAAGAAGCGTTTGGACAGTCCCAGGTCCCAAATGGTCTCGGGTCTCCTTCTTGACAAGGGGGTTGGGCTAGAGGACCTCCAAGCTCCCTTCCGGCTCTATCCGGACTGACTGAGATGATTTCCCACATCTTCCTCCTCCTCCTCCTCCTCCTCCTCCTCCTGCAAAGCTTTCTTTCCCGGCTTGCCAAGCAGTGACGAGTCCACGGAGCCTATTTTTAGTGCGGCGGCGTTTGCCACTCGCAGGGGCCTCTGTTGTAAGACAGGAAACGCTCAAAAAGTCTGCTCAGAAACAGCAGCCTTGTTTGGCTGGCCCTGCCCCAAAGCTTTCCAAGGCGGCTTGACGTGTTCGGCATGATAACGCTGCGGCGCTCCTCCTCGGGTTTTCTCTGCCGCGTGGCTCCTGCGCTTCCCATCCCCGGGAAGCTGGAGAGGACTCGAGCCAAGGTGAAGGAGCTGGGGGGGGGAGAGGGGAGAGAGCAACTCGGGGGTGTGTGAAGGGGGGGCAGGAAACAGCCTTGGATTTGGCATGGGGCGGGGAAGAGAGGGGTCCAGTTTAACCCTTTGGATGCTGGCCCTTCCAGGACCTCCACTGCTCCTCAAAGTGGATGGAGATGCCACCTTCTTGGAGACCCAACGCAACGAGGGGGGCAGCCTCATCCAAGGAAGGTGGATTTGCACATGGTTGGGTTCTTTTGTGAAGCTGCCAAAGGAGCAACCGTCCCCCCCCAGTCCCCCCCTGCTCACCCTGAGTAAGCTACTCAGGTGTCTCTACTATCAGGATCACCCTTGATCCCCAAAGTGGACGGAGATGCCACCTTGCATTGGGGAACCAATGCCCCGAGAGGGCATTCCCTTGCAGCCTCCTCTGAGGAGCATGGGTTTGTGCGGTGGGTTGTGCTGTTTTGTGAGGTCCACTGCAGAGCAACTGTTCTCCCCTCCCCCCCCC